>VOQJ01005209.1:1932-16323 GCA_015052665.1 Apistogramma diplotaenia
GCTACATCGGAGCCCCCAAGAGACTACACAAAGCTGTCTGATACGGGACAGATGAGGCAGGTGTAGGACGGGGGTCCGGGATTGTAACCCTCAAAAATAAATTACACTTCCAATTCTCAGCAAACACAAGCACACAAGCACAAGCAGTGACAAACACACATCTCTTAAATCAGACAATCACGAGGAATCAGCCCAGCTTTTATTCACTGATCTTATACAAAGCGCACATGTACAATTAACACAACTTCTTGACAGCAAGGTCGTAATCTGATTAAGAGATTGTCTACCGAGAGAAAGAAAGGAGAAAAAAAGGAAACGTAAGATGAGGATAACCTTCGGATGGCAGCTTAAGTCTTTGACGTCTACAGTGAATTACAAATTAAAGTCAACATCTTCTTTTATACCTTAGATTTTACAAAGAGAAAAAAATATATATGTAAAAATAAGAGCGTGTAGATTAAGAAAGAAAGGAGATGTAAAGCCTTTGACAGTTACTAAGCACACGTTGCACAGGGTAACGACTGTTCTTGGTAAACAAACTAAATACTCATTAGACTTAATTCTGACAATCGCTTTTTCATAACTTCTTATTATACAATTTGGATTTATTGCACTCATTAATAATCTTTAACAGGTTATGCTACAAACACTATGACAGCAGTATCATTTAGCTTTAGTACAGGACACATGCAGAAGGAAGAGCTCTATGAATACACATCTCAACTGTGTTACGCGAGAACCCAATTAAATGCATTTTAATCTAAATATTCCTCAATGTGCTTTATTGTTCTCCTTTAATCTCCTTGCCACTATTCCATATGGAGCACCAGTTATCAAGTAGACAGGTTTTATGAGCCCAACAGAGTTGTGCAACACTGGTGCTCATCAGTCCTCAGCCATTAACAGGCTGGCTGTGTCTCAGTAATCGGGGGTACAGGCCTGTTTTTTTGGTGGGAATGTATTAAGGATTGAGCTATTCACTGGAGATATCCAACATTTATTAAATATTAGGTGTACACAGCATCCATCACATGCAGCAATGAGAGTTTGGTTGTACAAAGTTTTGATGTGGGGCTCATTGTTATGTTTCCCTTATTATTACAAGAGTCAATCTTCCAGTTTTCCTCCTGTGGGTTTAAGTCTCACATTTGTGATAACTTACACTGCTGCAGAGCCCCTTTTTCATAGAATTGTAATAAAAAAATAAAGGACATGGGGACATGAATCCTGCTGCAGGTGAGTTGCAGAAAAAGAGTATACCAGCAGAGAGAATGTTAAAGGTTAAAGCTCATGTATGCTGCCTAGCTGAAGGAAAAGACAGTTAGAGCTCACCATCCAAGCATCCAAGAGTTTTACAAGGTGATTTTAATTAATTAATTTTTTGCTAAATCTTGTGACAAAATCGCTCACTTGCCAACAATGAGGTGAACTGAAGTGCAATGATCACTGCTGTGAGAGAAAGAGAGATCAGGAGTCCAAACTGCGCTTTTATTTCTATTTTTGAACTTTGATGTCACTTAACTGACTCATGACATCACAATGCACAGGTTATCGTAATGTGCGAAGTACGGAAAGAAAGTCCTAGGTTTGCACAATCTAATGAGAATTAAAATACATTGATAAGTGAAGGAGGCTTGCAGACAGCAAAATCCAGTATAAATTAATCTTGTTTCAGGAGCAGGAAGGAGCAGCAATCCTTGTGAAAATGGAATAATTAATAATTTCACTGAAATCTGACCAATACTGATGCAATAATATGAACATTATCCAACACCACCGTCCCACCTGCAAAAACCACATTAAAAGTGAAAGCATCACTGTCATTAACTGAAACTGTTGCCATGTTTTTCTTCCCCATTTTTTTCTCACCCAAATGCCCAATTTCTCATCATTTTTTGGCAAAATGAGACACGGATGAAAGAAAAAAAGAACAATTTATGTTTAAAATCACCTCACAAGTTACAGGCAATCCAGAGGTTACATGCACTGCCAGTAAAATATGAATGTAAATTAGCATCATTAGAGACACTGAAAACAATGTGTGTGTGCAGGTAAGCAAGCGAATAAGATACTGAGACAAGCAGAGCACTTGAGAGATTGGAGATTCCGACTCACTCTCACCCGTTTTCATCTCCCATTATCTGATTAGCCTCCCATTTCTTCCCCATCAGTGCAGTGACCTGGATTTTGGTAGGATAGTGATGGTCAGTCAGGGCGGGGTCTAGTGAGAGGGGCCAAACCATTTGGGGGTGGCGGAACCATAAATCAGCAGCAGCAGGAGAGAAGAGTGTGGGGGATTTATAAAGATGTTGTGCTTGGCCAGCCCACTTGTGGACACCGTGATGAATTCACAAGCACATTGCCAAGGCAAACTACTTCATTATACTATGGCCCAGTGGTCATTAATCTCCCTAGGAGGCCAGCATCCTGGGGGATCGCCAGACCAGAGAATTTATTCAGGCCTGGAGGTACCCATTTCATTAGCCATTCAATCTGTTCAACCACCGCCCCCTCCCCTTCATCTCCCTATCTGTCTCTACTTTCCATCACCCTATTTCATAATATTTAATAAATAGTTGCTCTTTCTGAGTGATATCTTTATTATTATAAAAAAAATGCTAATTTACCCAAGATTCTCTGTATTTGCTGCATTCAAACTAAGTTTTTTTTGTTTGTTTTTTACATAGGTCAGCATTGGTTAGTACAGTACATGCATCAATGTATGATGACCACCCAACAGTGTGGTTTTATCCATTTGTTCTCTGATTATTGCAGTGAGCACAGAGAAAAAAAAAAGAAAAGAAAAAGTTGCATTTCTGTTGCTGCTGTTGTTCCAGCGCTGCAAATAGAGATGTAAACCCTCCAGTCACTATGGCGATCAGGTGAGGCAGGGTGGAAACAGAGCATAGATTCCCTGAGGTAAACACTCAACTGGATACTTCAGTCCTGTAGCCTAATGGTGTCATTACTGGGGGCAAGTGCTACTGGCTCAACATGTTATGGGAGTGCCAGCATCCAATGATTACTTATTTATGTTGTGACTCCCGATTCCACACACACACACACACACACACACACACACACACACACACACAGAGAAAACAAATACGGTGTCCCCTCTCTGTCGATTACTGTGATCAAGCAGATGCACCGATGAAGAAACACAGTTGTGCGCACACACACACACACACACACGCTTTAAAGTCAATCAGAACTCCCTGTGACATTGTGAACACTGGATACTCTGATATTGATCCTTGGAGGAGACTTTTCTAAAGAATGAAAATCAGTTGTAAATGTGAAACTTCCAATTGGATACAGTGTATCAGACACAAACACAAAAACCAGAATGAATATTATTTATGTTTGATGCACACACACACACACTGTCTCAGGAAATCTAAACACGTCATACATCACAGGAAATTCTTCCCATGTGGAGTTCTGTAGTATCACCGTGTCAGCCATGAACACTAACACAGTCAGTCTGTTATCCTGTGATCTGACCTTGCATCTAAAATGTAGGAAAGGCTTCATCTTTCTGTCTCCTGATGTTTCTATGTTTCTCTCTCCCTGAAGGGTTTAACCATATATATGTGGAATAATTTCATCAACCATGCTCCATCCCGACGGACCCTTTCCACTTTAAACACTTAACGGGCTAAATAAATAATGATGGCTTACACACTGTGTGTGTGTTAACGTTAACGGCACCAGCCACTAGCCCCGGGTCCCACAGCAGCAGGAGTCCTTAAAGCGAATAATTTGCTTCCGTTCAGGCCGCCACACTGTAGCCATTCGCCAAGCAGATTATGGGCCTTTAAGTAGCAGCCAGGCCTGAAATGTGACTCTGGGGCCCGCAAGCTGTCAGAGAGGAGGCAAAACTCCTTAGAGAGAAACAGCGGAGTAGGGACAGTGAGGGATGGGGACTGACAGTTAGGGGAAACGATAGATCTATAAATATAAATGCAAGAGAAAGATGGAAGGAGAGAGGATGTGGTGTGAAACAAAACAACAGAGCGACCTCATTATCCAGTCTGTTTGATAAAGCAGGTAGAGAAGGCTAAGAAAGAAAAATCAATACTGATTAGTCACAAAATAACTCCGGATTTAAATGAAGCAAGACTCCTATCTGTGTTTCAAAACTGGGTTAAACAGTGCTGTTGTAACACAGTTCAGAGTATCACTGATCCACTGATACTGAAGGGAAAAATAGCCTCACTGTCACCTGTTGTGATGTAAGACTTAAAAACTGACATCACTTATGCGCTTGTACCTGTGACAACAACATACTTTTTTGGCATCTCTGATCAGAATCTGCTCAGCAATTCTGATGGGAATGATAGAGTAAGAGGTGCCGATTACCTGGATCAAAGATTAGAGTGGCATACTTTCAGTGGTATTAAAATATAAAAATATTTGTACAACCACAAATATCAAGCCAAGGTACAGAAAGAAAAAACACCCGAGTAGAAGCAGTCCATTAAGACAGGCGGCAGTTTCTATACTGCTAGAGAGTGGAGCTTACACTTACAATAATCCAATTAAGATATCGGGCTTTAATTCAAATGGTTCAAACTGTTCAAAAAAAATCAATTGAATCTTTCCCTAAACCTTTTCCTCTGGATTTCCTTTGTAATCTCAGCACGTTTCGATTCGACTGCACGTTTCGCTCCGAACTGCACCAAGCTTCGCTAAAACCCTGGAGAAAGCAAGACACCATCGGTTGATCTATCGTGCCATCTCCTCGCTGAAGAGGGGACTGAAACATCAAATCCCCCCACCCCCGAAATGACATCTGAACATCAATACACGGTCCCCGCCCCTCCAATGTGACAGTAAAAGCCGTATTGATTTCCGCCCAGATTAAGGATTCTGCTGGGAGCAATTTAAACATACAAGCTGAAGTGTCCGGGCCAGTGGTGAGTGATGTCTTTCGGCGTGTATAATCAAATTGAAGCCTCGCATTTTGGAGGAGCAATAGTTTGGATCAGTGAAATTTAAAGACACGGAATGATCTGAGATAGCTAAAATCAGAAAGAGAACTGATAAGAGAGGATAAATAGATTAAGTGAACTAAAAACAAACAGCAGATACTTGCAGATCTGCCTCCCCCCCACCCCCCCTTGTCAGGTTTACCTGACGCTAAAGCTAGCGAGCTTGGTTCAAACACTTGCCGCCATCAATTAGCTGAGTTTTATTGGTGAGGCACCGTTGTGAATAGCTCCACCAAAGTGGATATAAAACTAAATGGATGTTTTACGTTGAGTGACTTTCTGTTGGCCAGTCATGAGATTTCAGTCCTTCCACACAAATGCCAAATGTCACACATGTGTTTTGTATTTTTTTATTTTATCCTAATATTACCTTCAATTGCCATGGAGGTTCAGTTTCACAGTGAATGAGAAGCTGAAGCTGCATTTTTTAAATTCTTTTTGCTGTCAAATATCTTCAGTGTGCAGCTACATACCCCAAAAAAGTTTTTAACATCATATTTGCATCTCTTATACATTTGTAGAACATCTGATGTGATTCCTAAAGGTCATAAATGACACAGTGATAGCACATATCAGCGAAAACTTTTCAGCACACTCATACATTATACTCCAATCATCATATGTCTCTTTCTGCCTTTGAGGTTATTACAAGCAACATCTTCACCATCATTCATGACCCTGGTATTTACACAACCAAGACAGATGCACAGAGGCACCTACAGATGTGAAGCAAATACGTGCGCGCATACACACCCGCTCGGTTCATCCAGATTTTCCTCCAGCTGCGCGGCAGTGCTGAGGCCATGTATCCTGATGGCACTGATGGTACTTCATGCTGCCCTCAGGTCTCTGAAGGTTAACTCCCTGACCTCTGCGGTCTCCCGGTTGATGGTTGCTGTGATGGATAAGTCTGCTCGCAGATAGTCCTGTGTAACTAAACAGAAAGCACTATATTCTCACCACTGTTTTACATCGAGGAACAGAAAGAGCTCAGTATATTGCAACAAAGCAGGGTATCATGCCACAGAGATAACTGCAAGTCTGTAAATTTAGTATATTTGTAACCCAGGTATACAATGTAAGGTTCCTTTGTATGCTTGGCCTTCAATCAGCTGTATTTCGCTCTTTCCAAAGGCCCATCTCGTCTGTACCCTGTGCCCTCTAGGCATTTTTAAACAATATTCCACCAGATGAAAGTACCTGGATGAATTAGTAAAGGTGGGGGAGAAGAAAAGCAGAGCAAACTGTTGTTTTCGTCTGCACTAAGGGACACAAAGCAAAGAAAGAGGAAGCATAACACTAAAAAAAGAGTGCAAGGAAATCAATGAATAACAATGTTTGTGGGCCAAAAATAAATGACATCACACTCACTGTTGCAAAACAATCAAAGCTCAGGTGAGACCCGAACATGCATGCACTTGAACTTGGCTAAATGTTGCTCTTGAACGCGTGATAGGTGCTGGGGAAAACAAGCCATTAAAGCCGGTTCAGGTAAACAAAATAGGACTCCAACAGGAACAAGCAGCATTGAAAGAGCTGGGGTGGGTGGGTGGGAGTCTTTGAAGTGGCTCAGAGTATTCCCCTGACACCTCTGAGATATTTATTTGAATAATGTGCAGATTCACACCCGAATGAGCAGAGATCTGTATGGTGGGTGGGAAGATGACAAGGTTTAATTTTCAACTCTACTGAGGAGTAGTGAGAGTGAAGTAGGAAGAGAAGGGAAAGAGCAGCAGGGGAATTAAAAAGAGAGATAGAGGGGGGGGGGGGTGCAGAGCTAAATATGAGATGAGGAAGGCTGATGGAGGTATATCAGATTCCCTAAAAACATTTTGACATTTTAAACCTAAGGCAGTTTGCAGGCAGTAAATAAAGGGAAGGGAATCAATAGCAGTCAGTGATAAGGGGATAAAGCAGCTAAATATGAAATACAGCTTAACAAAATGATATGGATTTCCAATGGGGCCATGTGACACAAGCTGCTTTGAAATGCAAATAGCAACTTATGCACATTGTCCTTCTCGGGCCTCGCAACCTATCGATCGGCTAAAACAAATTCTATTGATCATTGAATATTTAATGGAGATAATTAAATCTCTCATGGAGGTACTTACACCCCATTTCCAGTTTTCATCTTCTTACTCGAGAGACCTGCCTTTGACTCGCTAAAGCTCTCGGGCTACTCTGTGAGGAACCACATTCGGCTAATTGCAGTAAAACTGGATATTGAGTTCATGTTGAGAACATTGTGTGGGCTACTTCCTGTTAACCTGCAGGTCCTAATAGAGGGAGAGGACATGTCTCCTCAAAGTTTAAGGTGAAAATCACCTTGGATCAGCATATTGGTGGATGACTAATTTCTATCCTTCACTCAGTTTTTTTTTTTTTATCTGCCTGATTTTAGTGTAAATACAGCTGATCCTGATCATGATTATTTGAAATAAAATGGGATAGTGTCAGAATTTCTTTATTTGCTCAATGAGCTCTAAGGTATTATATGAAATTAATATGAAATATTTCTATTTCAGTGTTATAAGTTCTATAGTTGTTTGTCCACAGATTTTCAATGAAGCCTCAAGATTTTGGCCGCTCTTCGTTTTTATCTCTTTCCTACAGTCCTGTTTAATGTTCTTTATTTAACTCTTTCAATAAACTACTGTATGAAAAATCTAATAAACTGTAATATTTTTACAGTTTTCTTTGGCCACAGTACCTTGTGGTACACCTAACATTCATTTCTATTCAGTGCAAGTATACTTCCTGGACAAAACTGCATTGATTGTAGAGAATAGACATCTGATTTCTAGTGTGCATTGTACTTATCATATAATAATAGAAAATGATCACAAACTGTCGCTAAAACCACAACAGCCAGTTTGGTTTTAATGCTCTGTTGAATAAACACAGAAATGTAGTGTGAAAAAATTCCAACTTTGCTACAGTTCACTCGATGTATGCACTGGATACACAAGAATGAAACGCAGCTATGAATTGCAAATATCAGTCTGTTATCTGATTGTGGTTTTCACATTACAAAGCATGTCGGGGAGCTTTGCCTGTCGGCTTTTCGGGCGCTGCGAACTGTCCTTGCACTGTTAGGGCAGAAAATGTGAGCGAAGAAAAATCTCCTTAATTGAGTGACATAATTTATTACATTAAAACACTGGCAAACAGGAAGAGGTTGCTGTTAGGATAGCATTAGAGGGCAACTCTCACTGCATGGGCCAGTGTTAAACAAAGTGCCAATCAATAGCCCTTTTATTAGTGACCGCAATCAATGTACCACTGACTCAGTGAGCCAATTAACGTTATTGATCACAGGCGAAAGAGAGGAGGAGAAGGGCAAAGTATTGAGATTGGAACGAAAATACAGGAGACGATAGCAGAGGATGAGCTGCAGTGCTTTCCTCAGGTCTTGTTTTTCTTTTCATCTGTAGGGAGGAGGGGGGGGGGCTGGCTGTGGAGTGAGAAGACCATATTCCCACCAAGTGAGAGGCCCCAGGGATCTGCAGCTGAAGACACCCTGACAGAAAGCAGAGGCCCCCGTATCTCCCAGGAGGAAGTGAGCGTGTGTGTGTCTCTGTGTGTGTGTGTGTGTGTGTAGTAGTAGTAGTAGTGGCAAAGAGTGGAGTTCAGGGGAAGCTGCTGCCCACCCTATACACCCACATTTTCGTGCACATCATTTACTAGCACAGGGGGTGAGCTGTACTGGGAAAGTAGCACTACTTGTCTTCTCACCGCCGGTTCTGAATAGTAATGAGGTCACAGTGCTCTAAGGTCTCCGTGTACGCTCAGCTCCAACTTACTCTCCAAGTGGGTGACCGGTGTGCATGTGTGTGTGTGTGTCTGCATGTGTGTGATAACCTAGGCTTGGGGATGTATGTACATTACATAATTTAATAAGGTCTCTGTATCTCACAAAAACTGCATGTGACATTAACTGTCAGGCATGCTAAATTTGTCAGAGCCTTCCACTCTTCCTGAGGAACGCTTGCAAATCCAATCACTGTGAAAAGCATATTTCAGTATATCTTAGTTTTATTATTATTTGGCATGAAAGTCTGATCAGTGACAAAAAAAAAGAACATCTGGAGAAGATTTTCTTTCTCAGATTATTCTTGCCTGTCATCGATGTTCAGTAATCTTTACTCTACGATGACTCGTCTGTCATAACCTGAATGTTATCGTAATTTGTGTTCCAATACGTTCACACCCTCACAATAGCAGAGGAGCACTGCCGATATTCCTGCACCCCTGTATTCTCATTTGGTCTCTTGTTCCCAAAGAGAAAGGGGTCAGGAGGACATCTGCTTCATGTCAGCTGGCAGTATAGTACTTGTCTCAGGGGTTATCGGGCTCCCTCTATCAGGCTGTGGTTGGAACATGGACCTCTCCTTCCTTAAGGAAACCCTCCGAACCAGCGTGTCGACAGCTTGAGAAGGTGCGACGGAGAAAGAAAAGAGGAAGGTCTGGAGGCGGCTGGAAGGAAGAAGACAGAGACAAGGATGAGTAGGAGAGAAACTGTAGTAAATGACCGTGTTTTTTTTAGAGATATGGCCATGACCAACACCCTGTCAGAGTGTTATGCTACTAAAGTTTTCCATGTTACTTTAGTGGTATCATTAAACTGAACATCCAACAGAATATTAGATGCTGAAGAAAACTTTCCATGTTGAAAACTGAAAGGAGTGCAAATGTATTTAATTGTTGACTTTAGCATTTAAATAAAAAAATGTGCAATTTGTCATGTTATTTACAATCTCTTAACTTTTGTGTAATTATCTGATGAGTGTTTGTCTTAGAGTTAAGGAGCTCTTAACTAAAGAGAGCATATTAATTCTTTCCTTTGCCATCACTCTTTTGTGAGTCAAGCTATGCACTTCATCTGGACTGCTGTGGTGCTTCTGTATGTGTGCAGTGGTTATGACTGACTAAGTACAGAGACATGATAGTGGAAGAGAGTAAGGGGACCTAGGTATGTACAGTATATGCACTTCATACAGTTTAACAGTGGATGCTACACTGCTTAACCAAGACTGAACTTAGAGAAGATAGGTGAAGTAAAAACAAGGACTTAAAGAGATGATAAGGACAAAAGGGAAGACAAAAGTAAGAAGTCAGAAGGAGAAAGAGAAAATGTCAATGCAGACAAGCTGCAGTCTGTGAGAATACTGTTAGTCATGTGAGAGCTTCAGATGAAGTGGAGCGAAGCGAGCCCAAAGCCTGGGCTAAGTGTGCAGATTAGAGGACCGCACAGTGGTATCACTCTTCCACTGCATTTGCCGTCCTACTCACAAAGGTCAAGCACGTACTACATCCACACAGTCTTCAGTATGTGTACACACGGAACACAGGACAGATTTAATAAAAAAGAGTGCGACATCAACAATTTGAACCCATTAAAAAGGCTCGTGGTTAAATTTGATGGAGCACACGTGGCGATGTGGCCGATTGTAATGTGCCAAACATCACAGTAGTTTTTGTTTGCTTGCTTGCTTTTGGATATCATAGCAGGTATTTATGGTTTAAAACTCGCGGGCCGCTTCCGGCCACGCCCCCTACTTCCGGTCGAGAAGTTTTACATTTTACAAGCTAAAAGTGCTGAAATAGAACTTTAGTCTTCTGTCTTCTGTATTAGTTTCTACATGATGACAGATATTGTGTTTTTTGTTTCATTTTGTGCATTCACGGCATCAACAGAACAATTATTGTTTCCCTCAGATGGAGCACTCGTTTGACTGAAAAGCACTAAAGACCCTAGCTGACCCCCTTCCAGGCAACTTTGTTTCAAGATCCCATATTTTCATTGTTACCATTTCTGCACCTTGTTGTGGTGAAAGTGTTACCTTTAGTTTTATAACGTATAAACTTTATAATATAAACACAATGACAAAAGGATATTGTGAATGTTGTTATTCTCATTTTTGCTGCTCCTAGGTAAAGCCATTGCTCTACTTTGTCACTGATGTACATTTCAATGTCTCTGTGTTCTTTCCCCTATTTAGCCTAGAGCTAGCACTGTATATTTGCTCTCAACACCTTGGGGTGACAGTGCTGCGCTTGGTGCTGCTTGCCGCTTGGAATTTAAGCTCTGCTTCCTACCAAAGAGCTGTGTTACAGCCCCCCTAGACACAGCCGGTGCCGATTTGTTTTCCCACAAGCAATGTAAACACAACACTTGTTGAAGGACCCTCATTCACCATATATTTAAAAGGAATGCCTAGACGCCCCACTTTGCCTCATGCACCACTTTCCTTTCCATATTTTACTCCTTATCATCCCCTGAATAAATATCCTTGGAATAAGTAGAAGGCATGTCGACAATGTGGACATCCCAACATCAAAATGGGAAACATCTTGAACTGAGCAGGGGGAGAGGCTATAAAAAGGAGCCAAGTTATATTTCAAGGATACTGGCTCCTATTAAGATATGTCCGAGTTAGTCCAGAAAAGGGGGAACCTGTGGACATCTGATCCAGTCCTCTTGCTTTCTCCAAAGTAAGCTTGACAATCAGCAAATCAGAAATTAGCCTTAACAACTTAAAATTGAAACATGAGAATCTTTTTTTTTCTTCTTTTTCTTGTAATCTGATGATATATTTCGAATGAGGCCAAGGTCAGAGTACATTCAAACACCACATACAAAGTTATTTTACTTGACCAAGCGAAAAGGCTAAAGGTATATGATTTCATCTTCTCCACAGTTAACACACTCTTTTGATGTTGGCAAGCATATAACATCTGCTTTAAATTGGATTGAATGAAGCTGAGGGAGCCCCATTCTTTTTTCCCCTTTCTTCTTTCCTCAGCTCTGCTCATACTGTAGAGCTTGAATTGAGAAAAAAAATGAAGTGGAATGAAAATCCAGCTGATGAGGCTGAAATTTTGAGTTGTGTTTTCTGCTAAACATACACAGGATTGTACTGGGAGCCTGTGAAACCTTCAATGGATTTCAGATTTCTGTCCGCGAATGCAATAATACACATCATTAGCTCTGCAGTCTGACACAATGTGGCTGAAGACAAAGACAAATGCTGCAGGGAAAGATTAGATATTTTAGCTGCATCTGGATTTAGTTGGGAGTCAACCATGGAGAGACCTCCACTAAATAAGCAGCAATTTAAAAACAGAGGGCTCAAACAACTGAACTCTGATTGGTAAAACTATGATTTCCATCTCAGCTCTAGCTGAGACTTGGGCATCCAGGCATCCTACGCTGGTAGCAGTTAGTGCTGACTTGGCACACTTAATGATGACTTCCAGCTCATTGCTATGTCTTTTTGCCAGGTGGGGCAATCAAAACAGACAAAGAAAAATCTCACTTTTTTTTTTTTTATCTGTGCAATACAAGACTAATACACTCCCACTACACTGCTTTGCTTTAACCCGTCTATTGGTGTTTCCTTGACCTGTGGGAAATTCAAAGAGGATATGCACGAGTTTTAGGAAGAGAGACATTTCCCTGCATTGCACTGGGCCTCTGAACTTCCAGCTGAACTGAAAGCATGTGTTAAATGCAACACTGATGTTATCAAAATTGACACCGCTATGTTATGAGAGAAAAGAGAGAAGTTCATCATTCTCCGTCGTCGCCCACACCCGCGTTTCATGCGCTCGCAGCCACCGGAAAGTTCACAGCCCGAAGTTGCTGCCAGGAACAGAAAAGAAAAATCCAAAACAATCTTCATTTATTTATTTATATTCTTAAAGAAGAGCAAATCTAACTGTCAGCTCAGCGGTGGATTATTTCGCCATGGCTGGCTCCCCAACTTCCCCTGCCGTAATCCACCCAAAAAAACTCTCGGTGAAGCCTCTCAAAACAATTTATGCAAACAAACATCAAGCTCGGCTATTTGTATTGGCACCGTTTTGCAGCAAACCAGACTGAACCAAGAGCAGATGGGGCTGGGCCTTTTTAGTCTCCATGTGGTGCGACACCAGCTCGGCAACCACACTCAACCAAGAGCACCGTCTTCTGTAAAGGAGAGTGTTTCAATATTTATACCACTTCTCATCACGTCCCCCACTTCTAGAGCTCTATATGTATATATGTACTAGATTGCCACATGGACATACTGAATTTATTACAATTTTTCTATTGTATCACAATACTTTTTTCACTCGTTTTAATTGTTTCTATTGTAAAACAGACTGAAAACAACTGTCAAAAACAACTTCTTTTTTTTTTGCAAGACTCCCTGCCAAGAATGTATGGCTATACATGAGAGAAAAGATGCCAATACATACCATGACTGGTCTGGTGTTGACAGCAGTGGCTGTGCTGTAGCCAGTAATTGGACTGACAGTAATAGGAACTGTCTTTCAGTCTCTGTGGGCCCTAGAGATAGGCCACAATGCTGCTGTGGATTTAGCAGCTGCAGTCAGATGGAAACCATGTAACAGCAGTTTACCTCGTCGTCCCTTTTTCTCCCTGCATTAGAATGCTGACACGATCATTTATGAGTTGAGTGAATTTCATAGCCCTCGAGCCCTTGAAACCTGATCGTCCGCCAATGTTCAATTTAAAAAAATACACGATTGTCAATGAGAAAATGAGCTCTCCATTCATCATTCCTGAGGAGCTTCATTTTTTTTTTTTTAAAAACATACATGTACATACCTGACAGCAGCGCTTTGCTGCTGCTGGCCCTCTGCCTTGAGGGAAAGTTCGGTTAGAAGTCAGCATCCATCTCAGCAAAGACAACAGACACTCTAACATGGGAATCGTAGCAGGGTGGTAGCATAAAGAGACTCCACATTGTCAGTGACTGAAGCTACATTTTTAATCATGTCTATTTCCAAATTCCAAAAGGTAAATACACAAGAAGGCACAGGTATCACATCGCTACAACAGCATATCGCAACATGGACACACAGCATTTGAGTTCACATGGACCGAGAGCCTAAGGCTTCCACATAAAAGCTGGCACAAGGAAGCAAACACCCTATGATTGACCTACAGCCCACCTGAACACACACACACATATAGATCTCCCGATACCATGTGGAGAAAATAGACAAATTCTTCCCACTTATTCTCCCCATCCTTCTCTCTCCCGCTCGTTTGCACACATCTACACTCACACAAACTGTGTAACAAGACTCTCTCTATATAAGTAGTTATTTCCCAGAGTTACTGCCAGGACTCCCTCTCTCACTCAGTGACAAGCAACAAATCCCTGACACCACCACTGATGATAGCTTTACAGTAGAGCCTCAAGGGGACTCTGCCAGCCAGCACACACAAACAACACACATGCCTGCCTATCCTCCTTTCTCTCTCACACACACAAACACACACACACACACTGCATCCTGTGAGCCTCAGGGGCCTCCGGGATATGCGGCTCCCAACAACAACAAAAAAAAAAAAAAAAATCTAAGGTTAATATTA
>VOQJ01005210.1:18772-34146 GCA_015052665.1 Apistogramma diplotaenia
TCCCCCCCCCCCCCCACCCCCCCCCCCCCCCCCCCCCCACCCCCAAACCCCGAAAAAACAAGATAATGCCCCCCCCCCCCCCCCCCCCCCCCCCCCCCCACAATCAAGTGTCTACCACATTATGAAGACGACTGTTGGATTTAACAAATGTAATGGTTGCTTGCAGCTAGCGGTGCCCTTTGGTTTGAATGAGGGCCACCAATATTGGGAACATATTTATCAGTTAATTGTGTTTTTTTTCTGCAGCCAAATTGAATTTTGACCGATAAAGAAGAATCCAGGCAATGGTTTTAAATGTCACTGAATCAATTTAATTTAGCAATTAGATATATTTTAATAAGGTTATTTTGAGAGAGAACAATATGCTAAAAAACAAACAAAAAACCCAAACAACAAAAAGCAAGCCCTCAGAAAGAGCAGACCAGTACAAAGTTTATAGATTTATTAATCACAGGAAAAGCATACAGATGGGCCTTACCGGCACCGATGACCTCCTCAATTTTGACAAAGGAAACATCGATTTCCTTGGCAAATTCTCTCACTGCCTCATTAGGGTCCTCGTAGGTGAAAGGGTCGATATAAACCTTGACCCCTTTGAGAGGAAAGACAAACAGAAGCGTGGGAAATGAAAGAGCAGAAATGTTACAGAACCACGAGCGTCAGGGAGCCCGGTCACATTAAAAATGATTTCCCTGACGTGAATGAATTGTAAATCAGAGCTGTGGTTCTGCGTGCATGTCCTTGATGCGTTACCTTGGCCAATGAGGTACTGGCTGTTTTTGTCACTCAGCTCTGGATCCTTTATTCGGCTGTGCCGGCTGCAGGTACAAAGAGATCAGTGTAAATGAAAAAAGATTAGGATGGCAGTGCAGTTATCTGAAGAACTGATGTTTTATTTCAATATTTTTTTGGCAAGTGTTCCTAATGCTTTATCAGCCCAATGTGATGCGTGTAACAATGGGACTGTTCAGATGCAATAAGGACACCGCAACACCTAACAGACTACAATGAAATTAAAATAGCAAAATATACACAATACCAGTCAAAAGTGTGTCCAAACGTTTGTTTAATGATTATTGATACATTTGTTGGAACACTTGGCCCTACTCAGAGAAAGGTCAGGGGTCACTTCAGCCACAGGCATGCTAAAAAAAATACATCATCCTTTTTATATATTTAGACACCAAAACCGCCTTGTTGTGAAAAGTTTTGTTTTTGCTGTAAACACACAATAAACAATGATTTGTGGTAGTGCTAAATACCTGAGCCAAACCATATGGTTCTGCTCTTTGACGCAAGTGGCTCCATTATAATTCAGCTGGTGCAAACTCATCCCTACAGTACAGTAACAACCCTGTAGCTACTGGATCCTTGCCTTCCTCCATTTCTCTCTCCCACCTCATAAGCCTAAAATAGCAATAATGCACCACCCTCAGTTAGTGGCAGATCTGGGCCTCACTCACTGGTGTGCACGCGTGCGTGTGTATGTGTGTGCACGCGTGCGTGTGTGTCACAAGGTCACAGCTATTGTTCTGTCCTGTGGAAACAGGGTTGGGACGCCTGCATCCTGTCTTTCCCTGCCCTCTACCTTTATCGTCATCCTTCTCACACACAAACGCATGCACCTTCTCACTCTTTTTCCCTGTGATGCCATCCAACGTTATTTACTCAAACAATGAAGCCTAAGGAAAATGTTCTAATGAGCAGGATAGCTTTTAGCTGTGTAAGCGAAATAAATCATGAGCATTGCTTTGTGTCTCAACTGCTTCACAGAGGGGGGAAAAGAAGGTGTGGGTAACAGAGTGCAAATCCAGCGTTGATAAGATATGATTTGTAGAAACAAAAGAACAAAGTAGTGCAAATCTGTAAAATTGGGGTCACGTTTGTTATTGGTTTTTGATTTCTATCCTTTTCGCTCCATTTCCTGTTATTCCGCGAGCTTCTTTCACTTGCAAATCTATCTTGTTTTCCTGTGCCTATTTCCCTTTCCCCCGTTCTCACCGAATGCAGTAGGCGGCCACAAAGACGAAAGTGACAAGCAGCAGCATCCCGACAGCGATAAGAATGCCAGGTACCAAGAACTGGGAGGCAGAGTCATGTCCTGAGAGAGACAACAAACAAAAGAGACAGAGAAGAAAATAGGAGACAGTAAGTAAGAGAGTAACACAATGACAGAAGCCATGACAGCAGGTTTACACAGGTATTAAAGAAGGGTATGAGAGATGGGGGATGGGGGGCAACATGACAGGAATTTATAATATTAAAGAGACTCAACAAGGACACTAGCGCAATACAAGGACACAGGCGATAAATTCATAAAAAGAAACTTCAGGGATTGATTATGCAGGAAAGAACGTGAAAAGAACTCCCCATTGGAAATGAAAAAAAAAGAAAAAAAGTGACTCTTCTTCAAGAGCAAACAAGACCTTTCCTTACCATCAGGCAGAGTGCTGAAAATAACTGGCGGACTGAAGCTGCCATAGCCGGCCAGGGTGCGCGCCCGAACCCGCACTTCATACAGACTGGCCCTGCGGAGGTCTGTCAGCACAGCCTGGTTTCTGTTACTCTCCATGAAGTGACACTGGTCCTCACTACGTCGCTCCTGCCAAACGCAAACAAGAGTGAGTCCGAACCAGGAATGAAAGAAGAAATGATGATCACCATGAAAAAGGACAAAGTTAAACTTGGAAAGACTAAAAATCCAGCAGGTGTGGTTAACCAACATCAGTCAAACTGTCCTGAACTAAACCTGGACTTTCACATAATAAAAAAACAGTACCAATATAATCTTAATGTGCTACACACTCATGTAAACTGTGCACTGCCTCATTCTTTGCCACATGTGCACTCTATTACTCTCAGATGTCCACATCTTGACCTTATATAATGCAATATATCATTTACATTGTCCAATACGTAAAGTGCTACATGGCAGTTTGGAGGTCTTCTTTAACTGTGGTGGAGAGCCACACGCTGTGCCCCGTTAACTACATCTGCGCTATGACTTTTAATCCTGAGCCTGCAAAGATAATCCTGAAATATGAAAAGTACATGAACGGACAGCTGAGGGACATCATCAGGGGGCTCTTACCTTCTCACAGTATCGCAGCTGATACTGCAGGATGGTGTAGTGTGGCTGAGCTGGGACCGACCAGTGCAGAGTCAGACTGCTCTCTGTGGAGTCGCTCTTCCGAATCACAGACACCAGTGGCGGCACTGTACAGACGGCAGCAGAATTATAAATACAGTGAAATTGTGACTATTTATACCTTTCCTCCTCTCCTCCCGCAGCTCTTACCATTATGGGTCGTAGTGATGTTGACACTTTCACTGGCAGGCTCCTTGGAACTGAGCTGAGATACCCCGTTGAGTGCCTGAATAGTGAAAGTGTATGTTGTGTGTGGCAGCAGGCCCCACACCTCCACCTTGCGACCCAGCAGGCCATCTTGCGCAGGCCGGTAACTGACGCTGTCTCCGCAGGGCAGGCACGTCTCCTTTGGTGACCCGCACAGAGAGCACCTCACAGCGTAGCTCAGGTCTGTTCTGCCGCCGTTATCCAGCGGCTCATTCCAATCCAGAGTGAGCGTGGTGAAGTTTACAGTGGGGTTGATGCTGCGAGGAGCCGAGGGAGTTTCTACAGTGAATAAAATAGTTAAAGTAGCATGACTTTTTCCATATTTAAAAAACACTGTAAACTGGCGGGCATCCAAGTTCCTGTATGCAAACCAATCTACTTAAAAATGCAGTTTTTCCAAGATGATTCTAATACGGCATTCTATATGTATTTTATTCTGTTTCATAATAAAACTTTGGTCAACAACTGTTGAATGTGCTGATACATAAATCTGACTTTGATTTAAGGTAAATATGTTGCTGCAGGCAGCAGCCACTTAGCTTGGCTTGGTACAAAAGCAGATTCATGGTTGGCCTGAACTGCAGGTTGGATGGTCGGGATCTCATAACCCACCCGACATCCCACGTTTCAGAACTAGTGCTTCGCATTTACATGGCAGTAACAGTAACAGTAATACTGATTTATCCCACAAAATGTCAAACTATTCCATTAAATTTGGCCTTTTCCTGATCCCAACAGCAGCATTCTAGTCAGATTCAAGCATTCGCATTTCTAAATCTCTTAAGACTAATTAAGCAATATCAATACAGTAGCATTACCTGTTGTGATTTTTTTCTGCTTTTCCTATGATGGAATACCTTCGGAAAGCACTGGTAGTTGTTCTCAACATATAATACATATAATATTGGTTATATTGAATCATATTTCTTTTTTCTTTCCTTTTGTATCGTTGCCCTGCTGAAATTACAGTATATGAACGTTCTCCGCCGATCTCTGCTGTGCCATTTTGCTACTGTTTTACTTTTCCATGACCCACACAGATTGTTTCTTTATGATTTCAGATATAAGCTGAAGACATTTTATTCAGCCCGCACATGTAGTCACGAAGCAGAACAATGCTCTTGCAGTGGCTTTGCGTCACAGCGGGAGCATATGTGCTGCTGGATTTAACTGGTGCAATTACGTTTGTCTAAAACTAGATGATAATGATCACCGCCTGAAAATTGTAAGAAGATAGCTATTGCCTCAAGCCAAGCATAACTAAACAGCAAGACCACTCAGGCACTGTGAATGAGTTTCTGTTCCTGCCAAGGAGAGAGAGCTTTGTCACTGAGCCTGCAGCTAACTTAAGTGCTAATGGTGTTCTCATTGGAAAGCCGAGTGGAGTAACATCGCACTCAATCTGGGTGAGTATGAATTCTGAATTGAGCATTTGGTATTAGGGATTTTTCTTGGAGGTGACACATTTTAAGTCTTGGCAATCGCAATCCACTTTATTAAAACCACCACGCCTGTCTCAAAAATGTAAAACATACATTTATTTTCATGGGGAAGAGGCCTGCGTCATTTACAGGTGGCTTGGTTGGTTTAAAATTTAGCATACAAATTGAAAAATCATGTTACGTGCTGAACTGCACGGGCGATCCAGTACAGCAACAGAATGCACAACAGAAATGAGCTTATTAAAGAGATCAATAATTAAGATAAAAGCCTTTGTAATTAAAGTTATCGGTAAAAAATAAAATTGGTGGATGTGAATTCCATTTGGTATTTCTATCACACCTGCGGGGGACAGCCGCAGTCAACAGCCTGATGCGGAGTGTCACATTGTTTCACATCATCTTTGTGGGCCTTCCAAGAGAGTGCACCTAATTAAAGAGTCCCTCCCACTCACACATCCAAAATGAGCCTGAATTGAAATTCCTGAATCCGCATGGATGTGTCACTCCAGACCATCAATGCCTACTTCACTTTGGAGAGAAAACCCTACCCCTTGCACCCCCACTAACAACCTGTCACAAAAGACATGCATCTCAATGCCCAGCAGTGTGACAAAGGCCACAAAGCAGCTCGGCGGACCCTGGCTAAATGACACTGGAGGAAAAAGAGGAGTAGCACTAGAAATGTTAGAAGATGACAAAGAAGAGCACGAGACAGAAAGGAGTGTTGCTTTGCACCTCCATATTTGCATGTGGCTTAATCACCATTTACTTACTTGTGCACGGGGTGTCAGGAGTGTCTGATTCGGCACGTAGGAACCCAGGGCGACATGCACACACTGACGCCCCCCTGATGGTGGCCTGGCTGAATCCTGGGCAGTCTCTGCACTGTCCCTCTGTCCCCGACTTAAAGTGACTCACAGGACAGGCTGAAGAGGACAGCATGCGAGAGCAAATAAAGGCTCATTAGCATTAAATACAACAGTCCATTGTATAAAACCTTCACTGTGTCCTATACCGGCCTGGGTCAAAATGAATTTGCAAATAAATCCTTTATTTCGGTGTGCTTAGGTGCCAGATGGTTGCAGATTGACAGACAGAACCATGTAATGAGGGCTATAAACTGAGACAATCACAGTAATGAGACTGACACTAATAGTCAATTTAATGGAGAAAAAAACCTGCCTGTGACTGACATGCTGCTTATCATTGAATTTACCTGGCCATATCTGGATAATGAGACCAGACATGTGGTAGACCTTATGAAAAACTGTCATTGCTTATTGATTCAAATATTGTTCCAGGTCTCCTTTGTAACGCTTAAACCAGCACTGTGGTACTCGAGATGTAACGGCACTGTGAACTCACGCTGAAAGGACCGGCTGAATAATCAATTAGTTGACTGATGGAAAAACAATTAAGCACAATTTTGACCAAATCAACTCAACCGCTCTCCTGTTTTTCTCCGCTTTATACCGGAGTAAACACGAGCACATCTGACATTTCAGACCAAACCATCAATCAATAAAAGAAAATAAATACACACAGGAATTAAGAGTGACAACAGTCATTATATGGTCTGAAACCATGCTCACCCCAGCTCCTATTCACCAGCAAACACTTGTTCTACATGCGAATGTGTAATAAGCTGTCACACTTCCAATGCCGCATACAATCACAGCAAACCTGCAGTGTTTACCTTCTGCGTTCAGTCTCTCGGCTGATGTGCAGCTGCTGAGTGAGGGGAATATAACAATAAACTTTCACGCCAGCCGGGAACATTGTTGCAGCGAAAAACTGACACATTTCACAGGGTCAACACCCTCTCCGATCCTTCCTGACTGACATTTTTGCCGCAGGAATTTGCCACATGTGAAGAGCTGCCTGTAACCTCGGCTGCTTTTGAGCTCCCACAAGATGACACAAATAAAGCTTTCTGTTTTACAGGAGCAGCTGCTATTGATTACTGTGCAACTTTTCAGTGAATTCAGCTGTAAGGATGTTTAGCGCTCACAGCAGCCCGTACTAAGAGAAGTCACTGTTTTGTTCGGTTACTCTCGATTTCTGGCATATTTTTTTCTGAAGGAAGCTTTTCAAAAAGGAATTAATATTTTTGGAGCAAACTGAGCTATTTCTTACCTATTTAGTGCGTCGTGTTTATAACCTTGTATTTGCCTAACAACGACAAAGCTAGACCAGCACACCCCCTCCCACGGAGCAGCATTTATGGTCTAATAGAGGTTTATTTCAGAGATGTAGTTTAAATATTCTAACCATGCTTGCTTGAAACACTAAATCAATTTGACAGCATTCATACCTTTTTACATTTAAATGGTTGTGTTTGACCCAGAAAATATATGCGTTGTCTCTGGCAAATAATGGTATTACAGCAAAATGAATTTAATTTTAAACCCAGGCCTCGATTTCATTTTTCTGAAATGAGCGGCCTACCGAGCAAAATTAACTGCCCGGTCTTTCTGCAAAGGCAATTTCCCTTTATGGCCTTGTGAATGTTTTGCCTTGCAACTCTCTTCTGTGACAGAACGCTGGAAATGCCACCTCACCAGGAGCAAAATGTCGGAAATTATTTTTTTGTTATGAAAAATCATTATACCACCCACAGAGATCAAACTACGTCCTGCCTTCAAACGCATACAGATGAAACCAGACATTTCCCTGGGAAAATGTGGCATTTCGTCTTTTGTTTCTGTGTTTTTAGTGCTCGCCATTTATCTGTGTCGGTGTGATGCGGTGAGTGTGCGCGCGTGTGGGGGTAGTCCATGCGCGAGGCTTGTTAATTGGACTCATTAGGCAGAGCTGCTGCACGGCTCCTGAGAGAATCATCCCGCTTCTTCCTTCTTTTTTGTCTGCTTTGCTTTGATGTTCTCAAAGTGTTATGATCTTTACCCCGAGCACCACCTCCCCTCCCTCTCTCCCGTCACCTCTGCAGTTCTCCTGCTCTCCTTCTATCTCAGCTGAGCCACGAGTTGTCGCAGCAGTAAGCCTTTGACCCTGCTCTTCCTTTCAGAGATAAGTGCTGCTCTACCTGACCTCCCTTTCTGTCCCCTCTGTGTCACAGCCATTCCCCTGCCTCATTAACTTCCTCGGTCTCTCATTTCCTCTCAAACACTTCAACCCTCAGTGAACCCCCGCCACCCTCGCCTTACCATTGTTTTCTTGTTTAGTCTGCCTACTCTGCTGCCTATATGGGTGTAGTCTAAATGCATACATACACACATGTCAGTAAAGTGACTTAACCTCGCATCCTTCTTACCTGTGCATGTTGTGTAGCCCTCAGCTGGTTCAAATCCAGGTACGCATGCACAGGAGGTTGTTGGTTGGCCCACCCACTGGCCATCTTCCCCACAGAAAAGCTTAGGTGGCCGAGGTCGGGGACCCTGCTGAGCTGCGTGCTCCACACACACACCCTGTGCCTCTTGCACAAGAGTGCGGGGTATAGTCTCGGGGAAAGAGGAAAGAGCACTGACCAGAGGAGGACACTTCTTGAAGAACACCCTGACAGACAGCAGAGCCATGCAGGCGCCCTGAGCCTGGAAAGCCAAGTAAAAGCCTCTCTTACTAAGAGGACCGAGTCTCAAAGTCTTCACGTTCAATTTCTTCTCCCCGTCCTTCCTTAGTAGAAAGTCTGCAGCTACTGTGTCCACCTGGGACAGGAAGAAAGAGAAAAGATCTTATGTAATAACCAGATTCCTGCACACAGCGTTCAACCGTGAAAAGGATCAGACTGGTAGTTTTGCACGTTTAGCACATTAACTAGACATTACATATGCTTTATATTACTGAAAATTTTCCAAAGCATACCGCTGTGATTTTACATTGATTCACTGCCTTCCTGGCAGCCATTGTTTCCCCATTTATTACAGTGTGCTTTGAACCTCAACTTGCAGGGACCAGAAACTTGCTGGAGAGTATGGCAATTCATCACAGCGAACATTTCATCATTTTTATTTTTCTGTCAAAGTTACATTATTAGGTGGTAATGAAGTTGAGGAGCAGGGACTACTTTGACGCCACTGTTTGGTGTTATGTTCAAGGACACGAGCAACAACCGAGCTTTGACAATTAGATTGACTGCACTGCATTCCTAAGCTATGTGTTTGGAAAATGAAACCCAGAAGATAAACATTACAAAAAGATTCAGGCTGTGAAACAGATTGAATGCACTGACAAGGTGGGTTTTAAAGCAGTACTTGGTCCCAAGAGGCGAGAACATGATTGGAACATAAAAAAAAAAAGTCACCAAACGTTGATGATGTTGTGAAAATGACATCTAAAGCAACTCTTAGTCTCTGCAAAGTTGTTTTGAAAATGTAAGAAAAACTGCACACTGGAGGGAAAGAAATCACTTGTGCAAAAGACCTGAGTCTGCTTCCAAGCAGCCAGACTTTCTTGTACTTTTTAAAGTGGTCTTGAGTAACAGTTCTCCAGGTTGGACATTGGCTGTTTTATTTCACTCACTTTCAATCCAGACCTCATACCTGACCATTTTCAGAGGAATGTATTTATTTGTTTGTTTGTGTTAAGCCACGTGTGAATAGATAACACAGTTTGATGAGCATAAAATAGTAGTTTTGCACCAACAGGTTGATTCCCAAAGAGCTAACTTGGCACATCTTGTCACGGTGTGCATTGTGTTTTGGAATACCATGTGGAAAGCATCTAACTGGCAGTAGCTTCATATTCAAATATGACAATGATCCAGATCACACTGCCAGTACAGTAAAAGCAGATCTGGATAGAACAACAGACAGCAGAACATTATCAGTCATGGATTGGTCTCCGCAGAGTCTGGACCTCCACATTACAGACGCAGTGTGGGATCATCTCGACAGAGAATGGAACAAAAAGGCAGAGTACTGTATGCTTTGGAAAATTACACACATGCCTTAGTGGGTAAGAGTCTCCAAAAACAGTTTGTATGTGGACACAAGAGCATGGTGAGATTTATGAATAATTCTTCAAAAGTGTATTGTTAATGGTTTCATCACTGAACCCCCCCCCATCCCCAATGACATGCACTGCCTTTCATCCCATTTGTGAGGGGTGCTTCAGCACATGTCAAATTCAATGCAACAGACTTTGCAAGAAGCAAGACACTGCGCCTCACATCCTGCAGCTCAGTAACCTATTTTTCTTACATCCTCCCTGCTTAATAATCTTTAGTTTGTACAAAAGTTTTCTGTTGCCAATTTAGAGCTTCAAGTTCCTTCGTTGTGACGAAAAACTATTTTTTTCCCCCCATTAATCAGATTTTTTTTAAGCAAACTGTTTCAGTGTTTCAGGTTCTCAAACTGTTTTCTTGTTTGGGTTTTTCTTGGCGTACACTTTTGGGTAAACTAAAGCCAAATTAAAGCCACCTCAGCGAAATCAATCGATTAGTCACGGAAATAATAGGCAGCCTGATCAATAATCAGGATAAGCCCCGCAGTTTATTATGCTGTCAAAAATAAAAATGTTCCTCCTGAGAAAGACGTCATAATACAACAGTCTCACACGCTGAGTGGTAACAACCACGAGAATTCAATTCAATTCATCTCAAAACGATTACAGAGAGAATTAGTTCCTATAATAATTATGAGAGAATATCGAATAAAATATTATTTCAATAAAATCATGGCCTCAGTACCTTGATGTAAGGGTTCTCCATCCAGGGTGGGTAAGTAGCAGTGGCGTCGTTGGAGTCTGCCTGGTAGTAGTAGAGGTTAAAGGTCTCCTTGCAGCTGCGGTGGTGCGTGCTCCTGGAAGAGCACTCCATCATGGTGAATCGTAGTTCCACATAAACCTGAGATGCTCCCCGCCGCTGGATATAGCCACTGCGCAGCCAGTGGCTGGATGAACTGTCCGTTTGGCAAATCTGATTGATCCTCACGCTGTTGTTCTCCTCATCTAAACCGCTTACTTCCTCCCACTGAGAGCACAGAGAACAAAGGGCTGTCAGATTGACCCAGAAAACTTGAGCGCACTGAGTGGATTTACTTCACCTATAAAGATTTTCACTGGGTATTTATATAATTGGTCACATTAAAAATCCTATTCATCATAATAATGTTACAATCCTTTGTTGGCCCTCTGCACCTGTCACAGGCCCATGGGACAGATCTGGCCTGCTGTGGATTTTAATCCAGCCCCAAATTTGAATCTGGGTTGTTAAATCATTCCTCCCACTGAGCTCTGGCACAGCTAGTGGGAATACAAGTCTCACTTGTCAAACAAAGCACACTTCTGCAAACAGCATCGGAGGCAGATGCAGCTTTCAGCCTTCAAACACATTTATAGCCTAAAACACAAGCATAAAGAGGGGACATCACAAATATAAGTGAAGGGGGAAAAAAACGCCACAGAAATGTACATTTGTTGGGCAGCCAGATGCAACAGAAAAATGCTTTAATGTTTGACTTCTGAGTCAACAGCAAAAATGTTCACCATCACTATGTTCCCAAGAGCGGGAAACAAGCAAGAAATTAACATACTCAGGGCAGAATTTAGCAGATTTGCTGAACTTGAGGCTCAGAAATTCAGTTATGTAAATATGTAAATCTTTAAAAATCCATTTGCAGATGATGTGTTGAGTGAGGCAGAATTGTGGTGTGAATGAATTACAGTGCAGCAGAGCACCGAGAGCCAGGTTTGAGTCGCTGGAAAGAAAAAAATTTTCCCTTCTAATCCCCAAAAAATAAATATCATGGACTTTGGCAGCACATGGGTCTGTGAACAAAATGTTGTCTGTGATGAAGATGCACCAAATCTGCGAGGACTCATCTGGATTTGACAAAAATCATTCAGAGATGTGTGACTCGAAGACAAATGAGATAACCAGCTACAGGTAGACAGACTAAGTGCAGTTACATCAATGAGATTTTTTAAAGCACTTACTTAAAAAATAATCTAATACTTTTTAGATGATACTGAACGGAAATAAAAGTAATTACATCTCTTTGGCAATTTCTTAACAGCATGGCACACCTCAAGTATTTAACAAAACATAAATCTCAACATCACCGCTGACATTTACATCTGGCACTGATGATATTTCAACAATCTTTTACAATCACTGATTCGCCTTGTTGTTTAGAGCCATTTTCACGCAAGCTGAACCACGCTGGACATGAAGCGCTGTTTGAGAGTGCAAATGTCTAACGCAGGCAGATCGGACAGTAAATGTTCTTTGATTTGTCAGCTCTTTAGCATAAAATCTGTGTTGATGTCCGATTGCACCTATGCCAAAATATCGCACGGATTCACAGTCAGCAAGTGGGCCATGTGTCCTGCAAGCCTTCTCCACACAACACCACTGCCTAAACCAAAAGGAGCTGAATGCAGTATACACAACAGTCTGATCCAACTTATACACACAGTACACATATAGTATTATTATAGTATAGTACACACAGTCATTTCATTAGGTGCATCTACTTATCTGCTTCTAATCACTGTGTTTAGGAGTGTGGATGTGGTCAGGGTGACGTGCTGAGTTCTAAACAAGCATCACAAATTTTTTATTTTTTTTTGGGGGGGGGGGTGCTCTAAGTGACAATGCTGATTTAAGCGCAGCTGTTGGTGCTAGACGGGCTGGTCTGAATATTTGAGAAACTGCTGATCTACTGGGATTTTCCTGCACGCCTATCTCCGGGGCGTACAGAGACTGAGCCGAAAAAGAGAAAATATCCACAGAGCGGCAGTTTTTTGTGAAAACGCCTGGTTGATGTCAGAGGTCAAAGGAGAATGGCCGGACTGCTTCGAGCTGATAGGAAGACAAAAGTAACTCGAAATCACACACCGAACCTTGAAGCTACAGCCGCAGAAGACCACACTGGGTGCTGTCAGCTAAGAGCAGGAAACAGGGACTGCAACATTTAGATAGTAAGGCCAGAACTTGGTGTAAACAACATGAAAGGATGGAGCCATCCAGTCATGTATTCACAGTTCAGACTGGTAATGGTGGTGGTGTAATGGTGTGAGGAAGATTTTTTTTAGCACACTTTGGGCCCCTTTGTACCATCCGAGCATTGTTTAAACACTGTATTGTAACGGTTTATGTCCATCCCTTTATGACCATCTTCTGATGGCTGCTTCCAGCAGGATAATGTGCCATGTCACAAAGGTCAAAACCTGGTTTCTCCACAGCCACCAGATCTCATTTCAACAGAGCACCCATGGGATGTGCAGACAACAAATTTGCGTCATCGCGTTTAATCAATGCCTAGTCGGATGCCAAAAGGAGGGGCCCAACCAGTATTAGCAAGGAGTAACTAAGGAAATGAATGTGTAGTAGTGAGAAGCTATCTGATGCTGGCTAATGTAGCCTGTAAAAACCTGCTGAATCATCAGTGTTAAGACTAATCTAAAAAAAAACAAACATTCCTCAGCCACGCCTTTCACTTTTCTGCGGTTTGGTATAAATTACCATTTCACTTTATTATTTCTTCACTTTATTTCTACTCCTTTTTGATTTCTGGAGTATTTAGCAGTCTATTAATAGCTATCTTAATGTATTTCATGGGTTAAACACATTTTAGCTTGTTTTCAGTTTCTCGATTATTTTACTTCACTTGCTACGTCCGTGCACCAACTTAGTTTTGCATCAACATCTATACAGTTGCTACAAACTCTTGAGTAGCTTATGCACATTGTACTTGCACTTGGAATGAAATGCAGTATATAAATAAAGTTTTGCTTGCACCTAATGTGGGGAGAGGGGGATGGGGGCAGCTTTTGAGTCATATTTAAAAAGGCTGCAGAACTAATCTAAACATCCAAAAACTGGCAGCCGTGCTCCCTGCACAGCGAGTACAATGACACTAGCTTGAAACGAATGCGTGTGTGAGACGCAGGTCCACACATTCAACCTGTGTTAATATGCAACAGGGTCAAACTGTGACAGATTTAACTGGAAGCGCATCACTGTTAAAGCCCAGACTGTTTCAATAAAACAACTGTCACACTCGCATCATTACACCAAAAGATTTGATATGAATATTAGCTTTATTTGGCTTACTCATGAATAATTAATGCAACAGCGACATTCAAGTATTTTTGAAATTGAGAAGTCAGATAATGTTATCTGACTGGGTTGTAAGTTGCCACAAATATCTACTACAAGGGTATCATAATCCTTTAATCCTAAAAATAAAGAATAATACTGTATCCCTTTTATGTCTATATTTTTTTGAAGCAGACAGCTCATGGCATTTCCCCACTGCTGCCTGTCATCATTGACTAAATCACTGTTTTATAGTCTTTTGTGCCAAGGTAATGCTTAAAAACACAGCCCGGCCACTTTTCTGACAACACAGAGCTTTTGATAAACTGCTTCAAATGATAAATGCTGTGCGGGCTATTTAGAGACAGTCGGCCTGTTCGGCTTTGCATCCTAATCAAAAGCACAGACACATTTGTTGAGTATTTCAGTCCAGCACCAGAAATCCTCCTACCGCCATCATCGGGACCATTTTCTCTTCCAAGGCAATCGGCAAGTCGAGCCGCTCTGGTCACAGACGCTGCTGGCAAAAATACCTTAGCAACCACTCTTCAGCTGATCAAATTACAAATATGTCTTTTTCTGGCTGCAGGACCAAAAATTGTGAGCAGCCTGCGACTTCCACTCCGAGGTTGATGAGATCTTTTAAAGCATCTGCTTTCAATACACTTTAAATCCTACATTCACTCTGGTGTTTCTTTTACTCTGTCAGTTACCTGCCATATAAGGAAATCTTTTATAGCCAAAGTAACAAAGGAACAGCTGGAGGCCAAAAATCCCCAGTCACCACTAGGCTCTGTGGCAGGAATACAGATAACACAGTGAAACTGAGGTTACATACCTGTGGCTTGGCACGAGAGAACACGGTCCATTTGAGATCTGAAGTCTCCGTCTTAGTGTTCATCAGGACCTCTGTGGAAAAGAAAAAAATTGATATAATATCACTTCACAGCAGGAAATGTAAAAATGACACGTATAAGGCTCATTTACATTCAGAAAACACACAACCGAATCTAAAAAAAATCACAGAAAGAACATACTTTGAGTCCCAAGCGCTCTGCAAAGTATCAGCTATGGCTTATGCTGGGATTAGGACAGAAGATGAGGTTTCACCAGTCAATTACATCCACAGAAACATTCCCACTACTCTAAAATTGTCTTTCCTCTCATGTTTGTTTTTATTCCCCCCATTTCCCCTCAGTTCCCAGCGACACACCACGCCTGCGGTCAAACCTAACCTGCTCCAAAAGACTCTGCTTTTGTCCGGGGAGAGTAGGGACAGAAGAACAGCAGAACCGAACACACACACACACACACACACACACACACACACACACACACACACACACACACGCGCGCAGAGTATTCCCCTTGGACAGACAAGGGGTGTGTGTGATAGCAGATAGCAGTTCTCCATGACGCTGCCTCCAGACAACAGTGGCATGTGACTCTGCTTCATCTCAATCACACACACACACACACACACACACACACACACACACACACACACACACACACACACACACACACACACACACACACACACACACACACACACACACACAAAATGATAAGAGGCCAC
>VOQJ01005213.1:2745-15748 GCA_015052665.1 Apistogramma diplotaenia
GCTGGCCCCCCCCCCCCCCCCCTTCCAACTTAAGACCCATTCCTCTTGCTGTCAGTCTTCATTTTTCTGTCTCATCTACAGCTGCAGTTTCTGCTTTCAGCTTCACAAAAAGCTGACGCACTCACCTCAACGACTCTGTTCACAGCAGTTTTTTTTTCTGAAGAATTGCATTTAATTTTTAAATATTCTTAGATTCATGCATTCAGACAGGAATGATTTATTTCCTATTAAAGTGTTTCTTTTGATTAATTTTGCAGCTTTTGTGATGATCTGCAGGACTCATGATGGAGCTGTGCTTTCAGCCTGTCTTCATAAAAACTGACTATTTATTTACACAGAAACAAAGTTGCACGTTTTACATCATCTTTTACTCAAGTGACCACCTCTGAGTCTGAACCTGAGGTTCCCAAAGCTGCCGTTTGTCCAGTTTCAGAGCAAAAGCAAACATGTTCAGGGCCTGATTCAAGAATCACTTTAGTCTCCATAGCTAATTTACTTTTTCCGAACCGCTGTAAGGATGTCAGTTTTCATTTTGAACTGCACCGAAGCTGAAAATGATTAAAGTTTGGGGCGTGGCCGGCGTGTCTGACAGGTGTCCAATAGGGACATTTTTCATGCAATATTCTGAGAAAGAAAACAGACTACTTTGCAGTTAATTACATTAACAGACCACACAAGAATAGTGTCGACGGGTTTTGCCGAAGGATATTTTTTAGCAGGGATCTGTGTCTAACGGATGCACCAACACAGTCTATGGATGCAGCATGCTAACGTTACAGTGGCTCATGGTTTGGCACTTCAGCATCTTCTTCAAATATGGTAACTTCAGGCTCAGGAAACATAAAGATTGTGATGGCCTTAATACAAAAATGTAAAATAATTTATTAAAGGGTCTAAAAACTTCTACCATGACTCTGTAGACACCTCTGCATGGAGGCAGAGTAAATCACTGTGCTGAGCTGTCTATAGGTGGAGCCAGGGTCCTGCTACTGGCCGCCAGGCTTGGCTCCGCGCCCGCCGTCTGAGCCTCCCGCTGGTGGCAACAGGTGACAGAGGTCTGCTGTGTGTAGAGCTGACAGCCCCCTCACAACGCATAGAAACACTTGCTTCATTACCAGACCCTCCCCCCTCTCCTAACTGCGGAGGGAGAGGCTGGGAGACGGAGGAGAGCGGAGTGAGGCTTTACTGCTGTTTCTGTGGCACTGAATCCCAGTTTGAGAGGAGGCAAAAAGCTCAGTGTGCATCACTCATCTGCTCATGAGTCAACACTCATGATGTCACACGCTGCCGTGCCAGTCTCACACACAACTATACTGTATTACCAATTTTCGTATAAAAGACCTTATTTATTAAAAAAAGGGGAGAGTCGGCTCTTTTTCCATGCAGTGGACTGAGCCGTACCTCCCAGAGAGTCCCGACTGTTAAACCATCGTGCCACAAACAACCTGCTAAAAACACTTATTTCTCCCATGCAGAAATAAACACTGGCCAATTAGTGTTCTTATTTTTGGAACTGCATTAGCTGCCAGAGGAGTTGAAAATATAACCAGACGTGGCCTGACACGGGCGGCTGCAGTTTCAGTCGCCTTCGTCTCCGTGTGGACGTCCAGGAGCTGCTATAGCTATCAGGCCCGTGCATCAGCTATAAGGATAGTTTATGTCTCTGAAATGAATCCTCACGCTGGGAACAATGGTGCCACTATTATCCAGCACAGAGAGGGATGAATTCACTGGAGGACAGGTCATCTTGATTTATGAAGTGTGAATTAGGAGCTGAGAGTCTGAGACCAAGGTGGGGTTGTTGGGGTGGGGGCTGCATGGCACAAACAGCCGTCTGTGTTGTAGGGGCTGGAGACACCACAACCTCCCGTCGTCCCCCACCACCACCACCACCACTACTACAACTACTACTACTACTACTACTACTACTACCCTCTGACTCCTGGCCTGCTCACTCATTCAAAGAAGGAATGGCCTCAGTCTTGGCTTCAAATGATGTGCAGAAATCCAGCCAGATCGGCATGTGGACATCAATGCACTGACTCCGGGTGGGTGCTGAAATAAGCTAAATGCCCTGCTGGCCTCGGAGGACGCCTGCTGTGTCCCTGCGCTGGCCGTCAGGCTCCATTTATATCACACGGCAGGTTGATGGAGCACCGCGTCATCCATCAAGAGCACCAGTATTTACTTTGATTTCAGAAAAATAAAGACTGATCTAAAACTGCTGGCTCCGACTCTCCCTTAAAGGGGCAGTTCCCTCTAAATTCAAATATATACATGCCCCCCCCCCCCTCTGGCCTGTAGGCTTTGCATCAATGCTGACTGATATTGGCTGTAAACCCGTCTGCCTTCTCATTTGGAACATCGCTGCCGAGTTTTCCAAATATTTCTGTTTAGGTGCTTTGAGCATCATGAGGCAAATGCAGTTTAATCCAATCAAAGAGGCAGGAATCTCCAACCAGATTTTCCACAACTCTGCAACTCGCACTAAAAACATCCAGATGATTAATAGCACTACTGAATAAACCTGATATTGGGGTTACCTGCATGTCTGCTTTAGCCCAGGGAGATCTGGCTTTCACTGATACGGTTTCCACTGGCGAGGAACCATTACTTAGGTGTGTATCTGCAGGAAGGTGCTTTGACTGCAAGAAACACCTTTTTCAAGTTATCTTTAAAAATGCATCAAGCTCAAAGATGATCGCGATCTGGCAGTTGCAAGTGAAATTAGCATCTTCCCTTCAAATGTCGCTGATATGTAGGGATTCGTGGAGTCCAGAGGAACACGTGCATGTGTTTAAAGGAAAGTTATCAGATGGCTGCATGAAGGTTTATAATGCTCTGCTCTGGAAGGCTGTCACAGCAGCCATTATTTTATCTCTTCTGCTCCAAGCACCGGATAAATGGTACAAATACGGCATTCACATTAGCAGTGGAGAGCTATTTGTGCTTGCTCATACGTGACTGGATGACAGGCAAAAGGTGAGCAAATCTCAGCCCAAGAAAGCACTTCCTGTTTGCTTCTGTGTGCTTGTGCATCATAACTCTGGTTATCACCATTCTGATAAGAGAAGACTATATTTCATATTTAAGTAGCTGCAGGAAAAAGACTCTGGGGGAGGTCAAAGTTCATAATTGTGAGTAAAATGTATAAAAATCCATGTTCCGGTGCCACCAGCTGACCCATTAGAGTCATTCCTGTCAGCTGTGTCTCTGCTCCAGCACTTTACTGTTCCTCTGAAGATTCCTGGCTTGTTTTTTCATGTAAATGCTGCTGATTAGCCCGCCTCCCTGTCCTGCAGCTGCCCGAATCCGCAGTCAGTCGTCTGAGTAATTACCGAGCGCTTTGTTCTGAGTTTTGTTTTAACGACGTCGTTCGCACGCAGAGTTTTCTGTCTGTGAAAACTTTACCGAGGAATGGAAGGAACGCACGCTCGCATCAGGCTTCAGCCTGTGGGAAAAATTAGCCCAATGCTAATTGGCTAATTATACCGCTTGTTAAAAACTACAGATGTTTCGCAGCGTCGGCGCGTTCTCCACAACCTGGAGATGATTCCTGTGACTAATGCGTTTTCTAATTGTGATAATGATATTCTGGTCATTGCCAACAAACATCCTCTCATGATGTTGACTGACTAAAATGAAACTTTTACACAGTTTTAGGTTTTTCTCGGAATGTTTAAGACATAAAATCTCTCCAGTCATTCAGTTAAGCTGAACATCCCCTCATAAATGTTATCAGTCCATCAAATGGCTGCGATCAGCTAATATCTCCTCCATCAGGTGGGCACAAGGCTGAACTAGTGTGAATATCAGTTGAAACAGGCTGAGCTGTAAAATTCTTTAATGGAACATTAGTACTGTGGCATGCAAAGCTGCAGTGTGCCATCAGACTGCTGATCAGTGGTCTGAAGTGGCAATTAATTTAAATTAAGCTCACAGCAGGAGTGATTATGGCAACTGGGTGCTGTTAGATTGCAGAGGAATGGAAAAAGTGCTAAACAAACAAGCAATTTGCACACCTCCCAAGTGCCAGAACAAACAGAATAGCACCCGCTCCGTGTCAGTGTGTATTCAGCTTGGCAATGCGGCCTCAATCAGCACAAGGTGTGAAACAACGTGCTGAGGGAGATAAAGTGTGTGAAAGGTGCTCTGTGCTGCCTGTAAGCGCTACCTGCACCGAGACACTGAAGACAGGACATCGAGCCTCAAAGGCACGCTTGCCAGGATGATTGTTTCCAAAGTAGACTTTCTAAATATGTGCAGGGCTTCTTTTCGCTTTCATGGATGAAAGCTGAATCTTAATCTTCAAGTCCCTTCTGTTGTGTTTCCACCCGAGCGTGACTTTTCCTGGTAACACCGCTGAACGTGGCTGCCAGAGCACAGAAGTCTGCTTTCCCTCACTAAATGAGAAATCAGCAGGGAAGGCTACAATGACCCGTGCTCGGCTCAGACGCGGAGATTCATTTTTAACGCATATCCTTAAGCGCAGGTTTAAAAGTCTTCAAGAACCAGACCCCGCATTAAAAAAATGAAGGTAATTACATCAGCCAGTTTATTAGCCAGGGAAAAGTGTTTGGTTAGCTTAGGAGCTGAAAAAAACATGTTAAGCAGGCGTCTGTCTCAAGCAGGCTGAGTTTTTAAGGAGAAATAATTCACTATCAAAATGTCCCTGTGGTAAAACAGTAGGAAGGGATTAGACGAAAGCAAAACAACTCAGCGTTAAATGAGCCTGGCAATCCGCATGACACTTAATGAGAACCATATTTGGAGTTCGGCCGTGCAGCCACATTAGAAATAAAATATTCCAGCGTGCGTCAAATATTGTTTTTTAAGAGAATGAACATGTCAGTTCCAATTGAACGTGTCCTGAAGAAGTGAAGAAGCATTGCAAGTAAGCTCGAATACAGGATTTCTTTTATAATTATACTCTTTGTTGACTTCAGTGATTCTTGATGCTCGGTGCTGTGTGTGTGTGTGTGTGTGTGTGTGTGTGGTTCAGTCTGCAGCAGCGTCCCACGTGTGAATGCACTGGATTGAGCAGATCTGTCAAGTGTTTTTAGGAGCGATGGTTTATGATACGTGCCGGTCAGATGAAAAATATAAGGGGTGACATTTTCCAGACTTTTCACCATCATTTGACCGTAAACTAAATGAGTCGTGTGCTCAAGTGCTTGTGTGAATTAGCTCATTCAAATTGAAACAGAGATGCATTTATCTTAAGCGGATGGTTTATGGCTGATGTAGCAGCTGGCTAAGTTCTTCCATTAAATTATTTTTTCAAAGAATGATTCTCTGAGCATGAGTTTAGACAGGTTCACAAATTGTGATACTTTCCATGGCTGCCGCTTAGCAAGCGTTGTTTATTTGGGAGCTAATTTGGCCGGCTTTATTGAGAGGCTCGCTGTGGCACCGGTACAGGCAGAAATATTGTCCCACTTGAGCTGGACACCAGCAGTAAATACACTGCAAAAAGTGCAGTTAACAGGCCATTTCATCTTATATTCATGCTGTAAATCACTTTGCTTCACGCGAGCAGACGGTTCGGCTAATTCTGATGTGACTTTTGAGAAAAACGTTCTCGCCTTCAACTTGACGCGTGCATTTTGTGTCCTTTCAAGATTGTTAAAGTCTCTGTTCCACACTGTCAGTGTCACAGCATCTTCCATTCAGCATCAGCTTTGTCAGCCCTTCCCCAGACACGTGGGTATTTAACACAGGGCCGTCGTTCTTGGCTGCATCAGTCCATCAAATGGAAGCATTCTTGATGCCTCATATTTATGCATTTCTATACAAGTCAGCTTTGCATCTTTGGGGTTTGGTGCATTTAAACACACACTGTGCACGCACGAGTCTCTATGACGACCCACAAAGGAGCTGTTGCAGGTTGGACTGATCAGTAAAGATCATGCAATTCCCTGAGAACTGTAACATGATCAGAAAAACCAAATGTTATTTTTAATGTCTGTTCATTTATGCTTAGGGGTCATGCTTTTAATTAATGTACATGTATTTAAGTGGAATCTGAATTTAAATCACGACCACTTTTCTTATTTCTGTGTCCTCAAAATGTGAATAATAGAAAGTGCATTTCTTTAACCAGCAGTGTAAAAAAATCACCTCCTTTTAACTGAATAAATCTCGGCAGCAGTTGCTGCTGTTGGTGTTCCAGCTGACTGGGTTACTGGTGTATAAACATGTGCATCAGCTGAATGTGGCCACAAACTAATGGTTTGACTTTATGTGTAATAATGGTAATGCACTGCATTATATTTTTAAATACTTTCTTTGCAAAGAAACAAACGGGAAAGTTTCCAATCTCACGGTGTGAATCTTGAACTATAATAAAACTGCGCGGTTTGTGATACATAAATACTTGAGTGAAAGTTTACTTATTGTTACCAGCTCGTATGAGTGTTCCGGGAGCCTACAGAGACTCGCAGCAGCAGATGACCAACACCCCCGCTGAATGAGAGACTGGTTTGAGAAAGTCTGGAAAACCGACAGGGGGCGTCTCCTCTCTCTGCCCCCCCTCCCCTGCCCTCCCCCCACGGCACCCTCCTCCATGTGTGGAAGAAGGAGGTATTGGGGATCTCCTCCTAGACAACAAACCCACATTCAAAGAGGGGCACACGAATTACATCACGCTCCGTGCTGAGGATATAACTGAGGTCGCGAGTTACGCTCAGCGCTTTTCTGCAGAGGAGGCAACGGAGCATCATGCCGAGCAGAGGCGCGCGGAGCCCGAGGAGACGACATCTGATCTTTGTCACGCAGTTTATCGTTAAAAGTCGTTTCCACTGATGCTGCGAGGAACAATCTTTCACTTCTATCACGGATTTTTATCATGGGAAACTGAACTTTAAGGGAGACGCGAGGCGCACGTTTGGATACGGTTCACGCGTAATTGCGCACAAGAGGACTTTGAGCAGCTCCGTGTGCGTGCGGATCTCAGCGTTGGAGATGGATCAGTCTCACCAGTGTGTTGCCATGTATCTGCTGGTGCTGTCTCTCGGACTTCTGATGGATAGAGGGATTTGTCAGCCCTACTACCTTCTCCGCCCCATCCCGAGTAACAGTCTGCCGCTGGTGGAATTAAAAGAGGACCCGGATCCTATCTTTGACCCCAAGGAGCGAGATCTTAATGAGACCGAATTAAAAAGTGTCCTTGGAGACTTTGACAAACGTTATTTGTCCGTTTTACTGCCCACTGAGGACAAGTACTCTGTCTCTGAGATCCAAAAGCCGGGGGATCAGCTCCCGAAAGAAATCCAAGCCGTGGATTTTGAGATCCAGTTCGGCAAGAAGCACAAGCCCAGCAAGAAACTGAAGCGGCGGCTGCAGCAGTGGATGTGGGCCTACTCATTCTGTCCGGTCGTGTACACCTGGACCGACCTGGGCAACAGATTCTGGCCGCGGTTTCTGCGAATTGGCAGCTGCCTGAACAAGCGGTCATGTTCTGTCCCGGAGGGGATGGTGTGTAGACCCGCGAACTCTACCAACCTGAAGATACTGAGGTGGAGATGCGTGCAGAGGAGGGGGCTAAAATGCGACTGGATATCGGTGCAGTACCCGATCATTACAGAGTGCAAATGCTCCTGCTCAAGTTAAAGGAAAAGACTGAAGATAAATTATAAGCTCAGTATTTTTTCGAATCTTTTTCACGTGCACTACCGAGTGTAGGAATGTATTTTCTGTATATGCGGTGCCACGCAGTTATATATAACTCCCTGTTAAAAAAAATCAGTATTAATTGTAACCAGAGTCTACTTTATTTGTGGAGAATATTGGTTATATATTTCGTATTTATGGAGCGATGGCGCATAGAGCCACGTAAGGACTTGCTGTTTTCCACCTGTGGACGCAGCGGACCGACCTCGGAGTTAAACGTGGATTATTGATACAGTCGTTGTATCAGTGACTTGTTTTTATCCTGTAAATTTAAGGAAATGTGCTATTTATTCTTTATATTCGTCCAATAAAACGACACTGAAATGATTTTAAATGATTTTCCTTTACTTCTTTATCACTTTTGCAGCCAGTCTGAGTGTTGATTACATTTTCAGTCACCTGCCACATTGCGCACATCCTGTTGTTCCCACGGTAAAAGCATTTTACGAGGCACCACTGTGGCTTCTTCCCTCGTCTCACAGCCAGGGTTTGGCTCTAAAGCTGGAAAAGTTTCCCCTGGTTATGGTCTTATCTAGCAGTGGTCCATTATCACTTTCTGATTTATATACAACATGTGGTCACTGCAGTTCACCAGCAGCATCTCATCAGCGGCCAGGCTGTCAGTCACACATCAGATCCTTTACAAGCTGATTATGGAAGGAGAAGAGATTCAGTGAGTGAAGGAATCAGCAGGTCTCACTCTTTCTTTCGAACCCTATCGACACCACTCCTCCTCCTCATTTCCAGCCCAGCAGGAGATGAGCTGGAGCAGCGAAGGCTGATGCTGCACGACTGTTGTCCAACATGCAGTTTTGTTCATTAAAGCTTTAAAGCTCAGCTGGCTCTGCCGGTGGAATATCGAGCAGAGGAGGCGTGAAATCTGCAGCAAATCTCAACTTCCTTTACAGTCTGAAAAGAGATTAAAATGAGTCAATATGAACAGAAACAATCTGTCGTTAACATTTTAAAGATTAAATAAGATGATGGGGAATAATTTTCTGTAGCTCGAATAATTTTGCAACCTTGTACTTGTGCTCTAATATTACTGTATTTAATACATTGTATGATCAAAACATATCTTTATAAACATGGAAGATGGATAGATTGAAATCAGGGCTGCGAGGTGTTCAGATGCTTTACTTAAAAAAAAGGAAGAACACCATATGAAATGTTGCAGTCTTGCTTTCAATTACTTTATATTATATTTAATGGAGTAGTTATGTACTTTATTAATGAAGCATAAAAGTAGTCTTTAGGCAGCAGGATTAAATACAAACATTTGACTAATAGTTCCACATATAAGTGCAGTTTAAATACTTTAAATACACTTTGTGGAGTTGCAGCTTTACTGTAAATGTCAGACCCTGCAGTCTTTAACACTCGGCAGTAAAGAAACCTGTTTAGTATAACACATAATGATTTTTTAAAATTCATTAAAGGTAATAAATCCAAAATTCAGACTTTGGTCACTGAAGCATGAGGATGCTCCGTGCATCTGATCAAAGCTGCAGGAAATCGTTTGAATGCAGCTTTTCCAATCGTTCCAGTTTTGTGTAGCTGCTTCTCTCTCACACTGACTAAGACACCCCCCCCCCCCCACCCCACCCCCACCCTCACCCCCTCAGTTGTTCCAGAGCCTCAGTTGGGTAGACAGCGGGGCACCAGAAAGCCTGTGTTTTGTTTTAGTTGTGTTTAGTCCGTAATGATGCTCCTTAGCCTCAGAGCCAGCTCGGCACATATGCATGCAACAGACAAATCCCTGTACTCATCACCGGATGGTGAGGCCAAGCATTAGCACAACACATCTCCAGTAAACACATTGTATAGCCTTTGGTGTGTGTGTGTGGGTGTGTGTGTGTGTGTGGGTGGGTGGGTGTGTGTGTAGAGTCGATAAGCTCTGTGGATCTTTCAGGTTTTGTGATGCAGCTGCCTCAGTAGATGTGAATCAGATCATTTCTAATATATTTCAACTCATTTGTCTTTATTGTCTAATGAAACAGGTGGCCCAGCATTTCTCTGTCTCTGTGTATATCACACACTGTCATCATCTAAATTATTTCCTGGTTATTTTTATGATCATCCCCTCACAGTACCTTCCCTCATGTTTCATATCAAACGAAGAACACAAGTTATTTACTTAATTTCTTTGTTTCAGCCTCTTTGCTTCAGTTTTTCCCGCCATCGCGCAGGCAAAGCGCCGACGATGATTTGTGTGTGCAGTATTTCGTGCTGACAGAGCGCTCGGTGCCTGCAAATACCAGCTGCAGACTGCAGGATGCGGGGCTGCTAATGCCCTTCGTCACTTCTGAGCCGGTTCCCAGCTCTCAGCCTCGCGGATCTGTGAAGTATGAGATACCCGGCAACGCACTGCTTTTAGCCACCAGCAATCCATTAACTTAATGATCTCTTTGGGTACAGGCTTGCTTTACTGCGCTTCTACTCCCTCTCCCCTTTAACCTAATCAACCTTTTTATTCCTATGCAGATATTCCGAAGCCAAAACCTTGCTGCTGATTAAATTCTCCTACAGGCTTCAGATATTTTCCTGATCAAAGCAAACTGCTCCTTGTTAGTTTTGCCAACAATATCAAACACGAGTCCTTCATTTTTCATTGCAGATGATAAAAATTAGTTGTGATAACTCTGACTGGCTCGTTAATAGGCCAAAGGTAGCCTTTGTGGCACCGTCATTACGAGTGCAATAACAAGCCGAATGTGCCAGCTCAGTTTATAAAAGTCAGGCTGCAGCGCGGTGTTTATTCAGCGGCTATGACAAATTTAAAATAAAGCCGTTAAACAGTTGAGCACATGAAAGGATGTGCTGTAATGATCAGGTTTGTAAGCTCCGAATACACATTTACTGCTGTACATGGGGCCACGACTCTATAATAAAATGATACACAAAGCTTTCTGCTTTGATGAAAGCCAAAAAAATACCTTTTGATCTTCTTAATGATAGTAGCTCAGAGAGCGTTTCGACTGCTAACGGATAAAAGCTCCGTTAACAGGCACGTTTGACTTAAGGTGCAGCCTTTAAACTTTTAAGATGTATTTTATTTTTCAAAAGCTTAATTTGGGAAACATAACTTGAACTGCACCACCCGTTAATCCGCCCATTTTCATGTGATGTGTGTATTTTTGATCTCAAGCCAGAAAACATTTGCATTACTTGCTGTAGTAGATCAACGTATAGATAATAGGTTAACCCTTTTACGGTGCCAAACTCTGCTTTCACACAGGAGCTGTTTTAGGCCCCAAAGATCCCAGTCCTCGAGGGCCGGTGTCCTGCAGGTTTTGGATGCAACCCTGCTGAAACACACCGGAATCAAATGGCTGAATCACCTCCTCAGTATGCAGGTAAGTTCTCCAGTTGAAGCAGGGTTGCATCCAAAACCTGCAGGACACCGGCCCTTGAGGACTGGGATTGAGGACCCCTGATTCAGAAGATCCAAGTTTCACTGGGCAGGAAAGAGAAATGGCTGAAGCCTCGATTCAGACAGCAGGGTGGGCTAATGCAGCTGATGTTAGCAGCTTCAGGAGACCCAGCTGTCACCATTCTAATCAAACATCAAAAAATGAACGTTCTTGTAAAACGTCTTGGATGGTCCATGCCACTCATGCAATTCCACAGAGATCTTAAGAAAGCAGCAAATAGCAGAATGTCAGCATGCTGAGGTGAGCGGAGCTGAGGCTCAGCAGACAGTCACCTGTTTGGGGCACCTGCTGGTCAAAGGTCCAGATGGAGGAGCTGGATGACTTCTCTGTCCTGGTGGTTGCTGCTGAGATTGTGGTGACACCTTTAACATGTTGACAGTCGGACCCGTGTCTGCTCAAGATGTGTCAACGTGCAGCCGGGCGCCTGCTTGTTCTCGCTGCAGGTTTCTCCAGGACCACGCTTGGCCCAGATGACCCAGAACATGAAACAGCACGAGCTGCAGCGTCACAGCTGGTAAAGACTCACCTACAGTGTACATGTGACTATGAAACATCTGCATCTTCCTGAGTAGATGATGCGTGCTCAGGTGAGAAGTCTGCATCAAATATGAAATGACTGCACCTGTTGAGGAACAGCTCAGGAGGGGCTGAAAAGTCCTCAGGATTCGCCTGCGTGCATCTGTCATTACGAGCAAATCTGAGGAGATGTGAATGAGTTTGGCTGACTCACTGTCCACACGTCCAGCTGTGGCTGCAGCAGAGCCTTGTGGGAACATGGCTGAATGGAGGCAGGTGTTCTCTCGCAGTGGAACATCTGCTTCAGTGCTGCTCGGTTAAAGCCTCCTTTTGTTTCCCCATTATTTTGTTTACAGTCAGTCAGGTTTTACAGTTACGTTTGTGGACCACAGCACGTGTGTGTGTCTGTGTTGCTCCCACAGTGGGTGGTTTCTTCTGATGATTCTTCTTGTTTTGACTGATAATCAAACTATATTGTGTGTTCTCGCTTTGACCAAGAGGACGAATCATAAGTAAATAAGCCTCAGGATGTGAGAATTTTTGATTCGGGCTTCAGCTTCTTGCAAATTCAGATTCTGCAATAAAAATTAATCACAGAAATCCCAAAATGTTCCTTCGCGGTCCGACTTTGAGCCAGATTTGACAGATTTCTGTTGATTTCTGGAATAATCTAACTAAACATCAATGATGGCAAAAATTATTTCAACCAGGCTACTTTTGTCTTATGTCTTTGATCTTTTTGAAAATATGAATGTTACTTGTGAACAGAAACGACATAAATCAGCGTGCAGAGAATATGAGAAACTGGTGTGCTGCGGGCAGACACGGCCTGTCAGAGGTTTGATTTGTTTGGTAAAGGATGCTGTTTGGCGCTCTGCCCAGTTCACTGTGCTCTCCCACACATCACATAATTGGAGGCCTTTGAAATCTCGTCTCTGCTGCTGCTGCTGCTGCTCGTCCTGGTCACGATGTTCAAGCTGAGAGATGCGTACCATAGCTGATGTTAATTTTTCCGGCATTTTTGTCCGCTGTAAATTTCACCAGGCTGGGTTTGATGATTTGTGTGTGTGTGTGTGTGTGTGTAGGGGGGCACAGTCCTGCTGTTTGATGTCCAGAGCTCGTTAATCCAAACCTCATCTGGTATGCAAGGTCAGACCTTACTTTGATGTGCACGGGGGCAGTTCTGCCAAGTCCAGAGAGCTGGGAGGGCACCGCTCATTTACCCAAAAATACAAAAACTCAGGAGCTGCAGCCTTTACACATTCTGGCTTTTGTCCATCAACTGCTGTGAAGATGAGGTCTAGTTTGATGAAGAGGCCTCTTCGGCCTCCTGCAGCTAGAAGCACGCACGCACACACACACACACACACTCACTCACTCCC
>VOQJ01005213.1:15768-26242 GCA_015052665.1 Apistogramma diplotaenia
CCCCCCCCCCCCCACACCAGTCACTCATGCAAAGTCTCTCTCTCTCTCTCTCTCACTCTCTCTCTCACACACACACACACACACACACACACACACACACACACACACACACACACACGAGCATTTCCCAAGAAGCCGATTCAATACAAGTCATTTCCCAAACTCACGGGGTAATTGGAGGAATGTGTGAAACTTTCATGTTTTCCTCGGGGAGCCACCAGTGCAGTTTAAGACAAAGGCCATGACAATACAGAATGTATAAACCAAATACTGGCATGTGCTGAAATATTGCTTCCATGTGTAAAGATTCTCCATATATTTCTATTAAAGCTGCTTTTGCTTCTTTCACCCCTGAGCTGCTTAACAATAAAACAAACAATAATCAGTTTAGTTTGGGGTTTTGATTTGTAACGGGATCAACTCCTTTTGCATTTTTGGCTCCAGGTCCTTTGAAACAGAGAAGACTGAGTGGAAACAGTGTGTTTTGTTATGTAAAATTAAGCAACAACAGCCCCTGCTTTGCACCCAGCGCAGGAATTCACTGCAATTAACTCTTGAGCATCGCATGTAAATATGAAGGGTTTTGGGGCTCCGCAGGCAGGCCAGCGCTCCTCACACACTGGATCCCGGGCTTTTTGTTCTTCCAGGGCTTTGGCCGGCCGCCACGCTGCCTCAGTTGGCAGCACCTAGCTGTAATTTTCTCACAATGACTGGCGTGTGAGCCGTCCATCATTCCTCTCTCCGTGTCTCCCAAAGCTCCCCCACCCCACTGGCACCTCTCGAGCCTCGAGCGTTTTCAGGTTTACCCACTGCTGAGTGCATGCCAAGTCTTTTCTATCATCCCATCATCTTGCACAACTAAACAAGCTGCCTAAGGATATTTATTAATTCACTCTTCACACTTGGCTATGCTTTGATCACATGGTAAGTGTCTTATAGGAGATCACTCCCGGAGGTGTTTTGATATTCTCACATGTACTGCGGGATCTCTCCAAATTGTTTCCAGGTTCAATTCTGTTCAGTTCACCTACGATAACTTCAGAAAGTAATAAAAGAGTTTGTGGTTCTGAGAAGGAGGCATGATAAATGGCTTTAAAAAAAGGGTGAAAAGGAAGTGGCCACAGGATGGATAAAGGGGGGCACAGGTATGGCAGTTTAATCACAGATTTTAGGATTTGTCATTTTTGGTCAACTTCATAAGCTCAGTGTTTGATTTAAACCTGAGCGGTAATGTAAACTGCAGTTCCTCGTGTGGCCACTTGAGGCTGTCTCCAAAAACAATGCATTCCCTTAGACTGCTATGTTAAAATATTAAACTTTACAGCAGAAATAAACATGGCTAGTATAAAAATGGTTTCTGTCTTCATAGCAGCTCTATAGTGCGTGATTTTTTCTTTTCTACAGCTCATCCACAGTGCTGCTGTTTTGTTTGACGGGCGTCCTGATGCAGTAGGTCTCGCTTCTACTAACTGGAGTTGCTGAGCTGAACGTCTGCTCTGTTTGTGCTGTTGGCGTCTTCATGGGAACTTGTAATTTGTTATCTGACAGATGGCGTGGTTTGCTGCCATGTGTACTGCAAAAGAAGCCTGTGCTTTCGTTTTGGTGAGTAAAATTCTCAGATTTTATTTGCCTGTTACTTAGCGCTAATTAGCAGGTGTGGGTATTTGAGCATCCAGTTTATGCATGAAGTTTGGTAAGGTTTAAGGTTTACTTAGCTGATGACTTAGCACTTCACCCTCTTGGCTGAATAGGGTCACTTCTGGCTTCAAAAATCCAAAATGGTTGGAGTCAAACCGCTAAAGCTGAGGCGGCATCGTGGTGGCTACTTGAAAATAATATTAGTTTAAAAGAAGCTCTGAGGGTATGTTGTATATTAAGGACTTTTGGTGAGTCAAATATTATGTGTATTATGGGTATTAGAATAAAAAACACCAAAGATTAACTGGTCGGGATGAAGCTGGAAGCTTCCAGTCTGTTTGCATTTGTTTTGTAACCAGAATCTCGTCTTCGTGTGTTTATCCTCGGTCAGAGGTTTTGGTTTAGGACTTTCCTCAGTACTTTAGGGTCTTGGCAGCCCTGCAAGTATCACCAGCACAATGTCTGCTTTGGGAATTTGGGGATAGGTTTAGCAATCCAGTGATCTGGATTGTGTGGCTTTTCTCTCTTTTCAGTAGGTGTTGAACTCTGCGTGGACACACTCCAAGTGTTGTTCAAAGAGGTTCGGCTCAGTTATGCGCTCGGTCTGAGGAAAGCGTCACTACAGGTAAACAGTCCGCCTGCTTTGGATTCGTTTCTGAGACAAGAGTAGCAGTTTGGTTTTTTCCCAGTCCTGATGCAGGAAGCTGTTACATGGTTTTATCAAAAGGTGGGATTTAAGGACAAGTTCTTTAAGTTGAATATAAACTTCCTCAGGAGCCACAGATGTACTTCTGTTTCACTCCATTACATAATCAACATTACCTGAAGTTCAGCATTAAAGGTTATTGGGAGCGAAAGCCCTCCAGCACCAGAGACGGAGTCGAAGCCAACCTGGCGTCTCCATCCTGATGACGAAGCACAGCCAATAACACGCCTGTGGCCTTTCTGATATGATTGCATTCTGTTGAGGTGCTGCGCAGACATGTCTCATAAATACTCAACATTTTATGGGTATGATGACTTGAGGCGTAATCTCAGGCATTTAAATAAATGTGTCAGCTGCGGAGGTAAATATACGCAATGTGTATGTTGCACTTCATCATATGGAAAGACCTCATTGAGTGTCTCATTGCAGTACGTACATTTGGTTTGAAAGGTATTTTCAGTTTTTATTTGTTCAAATAGGCAACTCCTCCTAAAACCACAAACTGTCATTTTGGCATTTTTATTTGTGGACAAATTAACAAACAAGATGCAACGTGTTAATTTGGGTGAAAATGCTGCTGATGAACTTTATGCTGCACATCCTCATACGACAGTAACACAGGAGATTGCCAGCTACTCCTGAAACAAGACGTATCAGTGTTTAGAGATTAAAAGCAATGAAGTCCACTGTTAGAAGAAGCAGCAAGAGTCAAACCACTGGACTCTCACCCAGGTGGTCATCCTTCATTAGATTTGTCTGTGTAATGGACTAATCAGCAAGAGGACTCATGAGCAGTGGTGTTCTGTTGACAAAGTAGGGTTTATTTTACCCAAAATATGAATTATATAAAACGAATAGATGGAATAACAATGGAAACTTAAGGACAGGTCAGAGACAAACTAACCTAAAAATGAGAGGTGGATCAACCCGTAGAGTAGCAAAACATTTGAACACAAAGGGAGAAAACCACAGAGACAATACAGAGAATCCCCCATTCTCCCCATGCTTTCACAGCAGATGGTTTGGTCCACCTGTTGGGTCGCTGTACTTTAACCAGCTCAACCCTCTGCCTCCTCTTTCGTGTGACTAGAACAAACTGGAGCAGCAGATGGGTAACTCAAAATACATAAATATAGCCACAAGCGGCGATAAAAGGCCCTCGCCAGCCGCTGCTGGTGCTGGACCTTCCTGCCCAGTGATTCCATCTGGTGCCCTTTTACACTCTTGTGAAATGAGAAACACTGCAGTCACAGCCTGAATTGTAAGGAAGCCACATAATAAAAAATAGTAAATTTTGTTCATTGCCATGGCAACGTTGTACAACATATGAAACAGGTGTGATTGACTTTTTTGATTAGGATAATGAACAGAATGTTTGCATAAAATTTCACATATTTCCTCAAAACTAAAGTGTTTTCTCGCCACATAAATATTTGTTTACATCTGCAGGGGGTGCTATGGCACCTATTGCCATGCATCCCTATATATGGAATCAGTAATGTTCAGTGCATGAGTGATTAAATATTCAGGCAATTTGGACAAAGATTTCACAAATGATTGGACAATTTTCTTTGACAATTGTGTGGTTTCTCCATTGGGATAATATTAGATGGGAAAAGGACTAAGAATAAAATTGGACAATTCTAGCACTGCCATGGCAACGTCTTTTTGTTTCAAGATTATTTGATCAGAGTGAGGTAAGAAATGTTTGTGCCAAATTTCGTGCATTTCAGAGAAACTAAAGGGTTATTTTTCTTTTGCAGAAATGTTCATTTTCCCCATTGGAATAAAATGGGGCATTTTTGGAATTGCCATGGCAACAGTGTACAAACCATGACATTGGTGTGATTGACTTTTTCGATCAGGGTGACTTTCTTAATGTTGTTGTAAATTTTTGTACATTTCTGCAGTAGTAAAACTTTTTCTTAATATTGCAGAAATGTCACATTTTCCCACTGGAATAAAATGGAAAAGGTGGGACATTACTATGGCAATGTATTACAAATTAATATAGCAGTGTCATTGACTTTTTTGATGAGGATGATGTCAAGAATTTTTATGCCCAATTTGATACATTTTGAGCAAAGTAAAATTGTTGAACTCAATTCAAAATTTTGCTTGCTTCTATAGCCTTGTGCCCCTAGTTGTGGGTTCAGGCTGGTTTAGTACATAATTGATTGTCTGTTATCAATGCCGAGCCCTTCGCACTGGACATTGACCCTTTCTTCGTTCGTGGGCTAACGAACGCAATAGTCTCCTCGCCGATCCCTTTGCGAGGCTTGGGCCTAATTAATGCTAACTTATATAAATCACTGACAATGTAAGCCAAACATACCTGCCATGTGTTGAATGTGTGCTGAAACACATTAACCAAACAACCCTTCCAAGTCACTTGTACTCAGTACATCCAGTGACTGCGGCAGAAAAGAGCCCACATGTGATTAAAAAACATGGAGTGAGTGTGAAAGAGTGTGAGCCTGTGAGTCTGTTTCATGTCTGGTGCAGAGTGTGTGAGCATTACCAACTGTTTGATTAGGTTTAGCTACCACAACGTCTTGGTTCAAATTCACAGGTTTGCCATATTAACCTTGAATGTGTTCCAAACCATCTAAAGAGTTTACATCCACTTATTCATGTAAATACTTTGATTCTGTATTATCTTTTCCATACATTCCTGAACCTTTGCCTATATGAGGTACCTATTGTTTGCTTGCTAACTGCCCTCACTCATCAGGTCTCTGCCCTGCATATTTTGTGTGTAAAAGGCACTGCTGTTGCCCAAAAGGGAAGAAGAAGAGAGCTTATAAAAGACAGGAACAAGGGGAGTAGGCAGCATAGAATGGAAGACTTAAGATTTATCACCCAGCCATGGAGTGGAAAGAAGTGCTGCAAGCCGGGCGAGTGGGTTTCCACTTCAGCTTAATTCAGTATGAAGAGTTTAAGACACACAAGTTTGGTTTGAGGAGATAAATGGGAAAGCCAGACTTTTTCCAAGGCCAACACCTCTCTGTATTCAGCTCCATAATTAACTCTCTCTGTAGGTATTTGCCACAATTCACTGCAGGTTGGTGATTCGGTATCTGAAGCCTGCCGTCAGACTCGTGTTCCCGTTTATGTTTGACATCTTCAGCATTATTGACAGCTGCCATGTTTTGGCTGTGGAGCTGCATTGAAAAGCATTTCAGGGGGGCATGTGCCATTTAGTGGTACAGATGTGTGCAGATGTTTCCCACAGCTGCACTGGAGGTGCAAGATGATGGACGCTGAATGCAGTTTGAGACTTACTCAAGATTTTGAAAAAGTGCAAGAACTAATATTAGCATATGGTTAGCTCTCAAGGCTGCCGCTGAGGAATGAGTGTTTTTAACACTTTCCACTGTGTGTGTGTGTGTTTGTGTGTGTTTGAAGACAATTCCTTCTCAGAATCGTGACCTAAATGACATGTTTGTTGAAAGCTGAATGACTTGGCCCTCACATTCTGAGGTTACTGGCTCTTTTAATGGCTGTTTTATTACCTTAGCTTGTTAACCTGAAGCGCTGCTTGCCGCCTAAGAAGGAACCGGGGAGCTGCATGAAAATGATTACACCGCAATTATATCAGCCACTTTGTGCGACTCCTCACTGCCCAGCTGTCTGCCGCCCCGCTGCCAAGAAATGGATTAGTTTCACTGCTCCTCTAATAAGACTGTTAAACCAGCAGCGTGAGCTCAAGTAAATGGATGAAAGCTAGAGATGGAGGGACAGAAATAGATTAATATTGTCAGACTGCAGCCAGTCATAGCTGGAAAACTTGGCCGATACAAAGGGGGGGAGATTCTCATTATCTCCAGGAACAGTGAACACCCAGCTGGCTCCAACCACAATCAACACCTGTCAAAGGTTCTCACGCAGAACACGACAGCGTCAAACAGAGAGAGTTTTGTATACCCGGAGGGCAGAAGTACAATCCCAGCAGTAATAAAACTCAGGCAGACCATGTTGGTCCTGTAAACGTAATCTGCAAAGTGTTAATTACAACCTGGCGCCTCTGTGAAGCTGTGTGTGCTGGAAGTCAGCTGAGTCGTCAGCAGCGTCCTGATCTCCTTTCTAAACAACACGGGCCGCGCCGTGGCGACAGCCTTGGAAACGAGATTTTCTCTCTGCTGGGGATCCTGTTTGAATGGGCTGCTTTAAACAAATTAAGAGGCAGTCAGATGCTGTGTTTGTGTGACCCCCTTCCTCCTGAGGGCTTGGGGGGCAGGGCGGGGAGCAGCCGCAGATCTTGTGTTGTTTACTGTCATTCATGTGGAGGGCCGAAGCTTTGTGTGTTCACCACACACAACTGACACTCAGTGAAAATGGCCACAAAGCCAGGAGACACCACGGCTACAAAGCTGCACGGCAATAGTTTCTCCACCTCCATCCTAAGGATTTGGCCAAATGTAATAAAACTGAATGTGTTTTCTTTTTAATCACAACTTGTGGATTTCTAGGCAAAATGGTAAATGTATTAATCCCTTCCTCTTGTTCAGAAACCTCTTCCTCTGTCTGCTCTCTCACTGTAGCCCCAGAGGACAGGGTTCAGTCAATGAGCCCTGCTCTCAGATTTTGTTATTTTGTTATTGTGTAATGGTTTCCAAAGGTTGATGGATGGCTCCTCTACAGGTCTCCCCGAGGAGCAAACCCCTCTATCTAGACATTAATCTACTGCTGTGAGACAGACACGCTTGTTTAGCTAGCACAAAGCCCAGTAAGCTGTTGTCTCTGAGAAAAACCTGGCCGTCTCCAGAGCCACTGGAGGCAGCAATGGCTGGAGCCAGAGTAATGACCTGTGAAATTCACCGATAGAGTTGTCGTGTTGCACACAGGTCCGCCGGCACCGGGCCTTGTTCACAGCTCGCCGCTGGTATCAGTGCTCCTCTCCTGATGCCGTTGGCTCTGTGCTCAGCCAGGAGGAGCCCGGATCAGGGAACACGCTTAATGCGGCTTTTGTGAAAGTTCAACTTTGGAAAAAAATCTTTGTTTTCTTCTAAACAGCCAACGTTAAAATCATAAAGCTGCCACAGAACTGACCAGAGACGAGCTACACCTTTTGGTCGTTTTGTTTCGAAATCATGTGGTTAAACTCAATATCTGAGACTAATTTCCACTGTGCTGTATCATAACAGTGCTTTCAAATATTTACACTGCTTTGTCCTGTGAAGCAGTCAATATTTTCTCTCCCTCTCAATCAGATTAGGATGTGAGGCTGAAAGTTGAGGAGCCTTTGACGGCAGTAATGAAAGTAGTTGTGTCTTCCCCGGAGCAGATTAAAGAAAGATCAGAAGGGCACGCTTCCTGCTGGCCCCTCACGTCTGCTTGATACAGTTTGACTTGGTTACCTCAGTTTCACAGCAGAGGGAGGTTTCGTCGTTATTCCTGCCCCGTGGGCGTTAAAGAAACCGCTCTCTGGGAGAAGAACAAGTTTAAATGTGAAAAACTGCCTCTTCAGAAAGCTGTTTTTGACTTACTTAACTTTTGGAGTCAATCTGGATCCAGTTGCAGGGATTTTTGGATGGATTATTTGCGATTGCAGGATGGGGGGTAAAACTTGACATTTTATCCAGGGTCTCAGGTAGATTGAGGAATAAGGCAGGAATTTTCAGACTTCCAAGCAGGAAATGGTTACATTTCATTGATCAAAAGTGAATTAATGTAACCTTCACTAACCATTTGATACATTGTTCCCATAAATCTAACAAAATGGAATAAAGAAATAAACACAAACACTGAGCGGGGGAGCAGCCTTGTATATCACTGGGTGTGCCTCAAGGTTCAGTTTTAGGTCCTTTTTATCTTTACAAGCTCCCTCCTCTGTGACAAAGCACAGACTTGCACCCTGTTGCTGCTTTGCGTTACTGTTGCTGTTGTCTGCTGGGCTGCAGACAGTACACAGCACAAGTCCTGGTGATGCTTCTGACTGGAAAAACATGCTTCTCTCTGATCTCTGTAAGTTTTTCAGCAGCAAGAAGCAGAAGATGTTAAAAAACAGATTGACAAACTGACTTTGACGCCCAGTAGATCTGTTTTTATTTTCCCTTTTTATTCATTCATGCATTTCATTTCATATCTGCTGCTTTGACATTTTAAGTGTCCATGAGGAATTATTTTCAAGCTGCGTGGGTCAGACATTCCTTTCTCACATTTTTACAGGTAGCCAAGTGGCAATTTAGAAGTGTTTATAGAGCTGGGATGACATCAGATACCATGACTAATCAATAGGACTCCTCTCCGCCTGCTTGCCCTTCAGGTGTCCGTGGATTCGGAGGGAAGGAGGTGGAGTTCATCTGGTGTAATAAAAGTAAGCTGGGAGGAAAATGTGACAGATGTGGAGGCCTGTGCCAACGAGAAAAGCGAGAGTGGGACTGTCAGACATGTCGACTCCGGCACAGTGATGGATGAAGAGTGAGGTAAGACAGATGACATCGTCTGTCTGAGGCTGTGTTGTCATAGTGGAGGATTGCCGCTTGTCTTAACCTCTCAATATCAGAGAGCAAACTGAAGTTTGTTTACACTGCTCCAGTGGAGTGATTTAGAATGAGGGGCGAAGGAGACTCGGGTGTAGGTATGCTCGCTGGAGGCTCGGATCAGGTTTCTAAACATTCTCTTTGAAATCGAATAGCAGCCGTCCCAGGCGTTTTAAATCCAACCAACCCCGTTTGGCTGCAATCCTCAAGGAGGAGAGGAGCCTAAAGACAAATATAAACAGAAAATTAGATATCAATGTATAATATATCAATATATTGGCCTTTACATCCGCACATTAGTCACCATTCAGCCTGGATGCAGCCCAGTTATGTAGCAGGAAATAAAACGGTGGGTGAATTCTTGCTTTTGGACAAAAAAGGATAGAATTTCACATGCAGACAATGCATTTTATTTCTTCTATTCATCTGTTTCAACATGGAGTAAAATGTTTTCTGCAAACAAGAAGTAAAAAGAGCCCATTGCAGCACTTTTGTTGCATTCCTTGTATTGATTTTTTCTCCCCTTTTTCCCATTGAACCATCCTGGAAAAGCATCCTGGAAAACGCTCGTTTCTCTCTTTCAAACGGAGGCCAGAGTTAAGAAGAGAAGCTGATTGATTTACAGCCTCTTGTGTTGCTAAAAACAATAAGAGGTCCTGTGGAGAAAAAAAAAAAAACATCCCTGGAGATGAACTTGCTGAACGCTCTTCAAAACAACGTGGTTTGGGCTCTGAGTTATTGTGATGGAAGATGGATTAGGGTCTGGCTTATTCTGCCAGGAGTCAGGTGTGGGGTGGGCGAGGGGGCGTCGCGGGTCGGAGTTGGTGCATCGGTGCTGGGGGTGAGGTGAGGGCTTAGGCTCGCTTCCAAACCCTGCCTGAAGTCACTGCTGGGCTGGGCTGCTGGGACTGTGTGTGTGTGTGTGTTGAGTTGGGGGTGTGGGGTGGGGATTACACTGTCACACTGTTCATACTGTTTATGCATACCAGGCCACTGTGAGTGCCTCTTTGTCGCATAAGTGTTTACTTGAATTTATTTTGGGAGAATTCCACATGACTGGGACGGGGATCTCTATAAATTATGGAATAGAGCGCTTTGTGTAATGATAACTTCTGTCAGTTAGTCAGGCTGTGTGACAGTGTTTTTAAGAGTGTGTAAATACAGGGGTGGTGAAAGAGGGAGAGGGGCGTCTGTGTGTTGAAAGGTGCTGCAGACTTTCCTCATCATTTAGTCTCCTCGGCAGAACAATAGCAATGTTTTAAAGCCAGCTTCTTATTCCACTTCACAACATATTTTACTGCATGCTACTAATTTACTGCAATTTGACATAATTACATTTTATCCTGGTGAACTCTTGGATTTCACATTTTAGTTGAAAGTATGCTATTACACTAATGCACTACATTCAGTTTTTACACAATTTAAAAGTTGGCCATGATTAATTCCTGAAGTGCGCTCACAGGTACCAGCTTGGGCCTGTTCTGCCTTCAGAGTCGCTGCCACGTGATTGGCTGATTAACGAGCAGTGGAAGAGGTACGGCTCGTGAATATATCATTGTGCTCATCCACTGATTGATGCGTAAGGAAAAGTTCAGTTCAATCACAAATATAAGTTCAGGAAACCATATTTTATATTCAGGGTTCT
>VOQJ01005214.1:2402-13119 GCA_015052665.1 Apistogramma diplotaenia
CCCCCCAAAAAAATAATTTTTTTTTTCTCCCCCCCCCCCCCCCCCCCCCGCGAAGTTGAGCACTAAGAGCCTCCAGCGCCTGTAGCATGCAGCTGCAGTGTAACGTTATTAATCACGAGGGTGGCTATTCATTCATTGAGTCTTTTAAACATTAACAAACAGTGGAACGGGAAGTTGTTACGGGGGTGTTAGAGTGACTGACTTACGTCTAAATGTTTCTTTAGGTTTGATGTGGAGGTTTTTGACGTGGACAGCAGATTAACCCTCGGCAAACACAGATTACACTGGACGATGATATTTTTTCCTTGATCTGCCTTGTACGTGAAATGGTGGCGATAACGCCAAGTATTAATGGCCGATTTGGTCTCGCCGCTGGTTTCTTGGTGATCCGCATCCATTTCGGATTCTGTCTCTACCGTAATTGATGCCTTGAAATGTAATAAAAGTATCGTAATCCGATTTAGTAATCGTGATTACACGTAAAGTAACGATGGCGGTAGAGCAATCCTCATGAAAAAGGGGCAGGCTTTTGTTCAGATGCTTCCCAGAAAACGAAGAAGGAGCCGACGCCATCGTCACCGCGCTTCCTCACATGCGCTTTGACGGCACAACATGTGGAATGGCACGGTGGAGGAAGTACGCATGCGCATGCGCCAGTAGGTCCCCACAAAATGACATCACGGTCCGCACCTTGTACATTTTATGTACATTGATGTGGCGCTATTACTAGCGGCTCCTTTTCCCCCTTGTTTCTGCGAGTTGGCGCCACCAACAGGGAACAAAAGTAAATACGTTTTTGCTCAATAGAGACATTGTTTCAAAGACAGAATATTTTAAACGAGCAGCACTTAAAAAAAAACTGCATTACAGAGAAAATTAATGAATGAAGTTAACGGAGCCGTTTCCGTGCGCAGAATATCACAGATTCTCTTTGCAAAACGGGCTTTGAAAAGCTAAAACATCGGTGGCACAAGCACAACTGTTGGATTATTTTTACTTTACGTTCTTGTGGAATCGATTCTATATTAATGTGCTGATGTCAGTCACATTTTGAAATAGTTGGACAGCCTTTGAAGTTGAAATAACTTTGCTGATTCCTACTTTGCTCTCAGTATTAAGATTCAGTGTGCAGACAGTGTGTGCATCATTTAACGCATATTTATGATATGACATTTATCCCTCCTTGCACCGACTTTCATCTGGTTCTCCACAAGATGAAAAACACTCCATTGTTTTGCAGTACTGTCTTCACCTATTATGTGTATATTTCTTTATAGCTGTCAATTTAAGTTTTTTACTTGTACATTTTATTTATGCAAGTTGATGCTTTAGTCTTATTTCTATTGTATTAGTGTTTTATCATGTGTTCTGAGCAGCTGGAAGATGAGAACTATTTGACTCATTAATCTTTTCTCTTTCCCCTCACCCTGCAGCTGATGGGCGCTCCTCTCTGAGCCTCGTTCTGCCAGAGGTTTCTTACTATTTAAAGGGAGTTTTTCCTTCCCACCACCACAACGTGCTTGCTCATAGGAGGTAGCATGATTGTTGGGGGAGGTTTCTCTAATACCGTAAGGCCTTTACCTTACAATATAAAGCACCTTGAGTGACTGTTGTGATTTAGTACTTCATAAATATGCACTTGGCCAAACTAGAGAATCTTGACTTTGTTTTCCAGTTTGCTGTTAGTTTTAAAATCGGTTGTGGTCCACTGTGCAGCTAATGGCAGCGTAATGTGAAATCTTTAAGCCTTTGGGGCACGTAGATCAAATAAATGGCATTTAGAGAAGGCAACGAAAAGAGGATCTAAGTTAAATTTTAAATTGCATGATGCAAGACAGATACGTTTGTGTGATATGAAGAATAAAACATTCTCAACACAAGCGTTCATTAAAACAAATGTGAAAACTTGCCTTACCTAATTATTTCCTTTTGCTCACATAGTGACAGTTAAACTAAGAGATCCAAATCTAAATCCTGACTTCCTCATTGTTTTGTTGATTTCTTTGACCGGTGAGTTGTTTTTAGTTGCTTCAATTATTCTTAAATATGAAAACCATTTGTATAGTTCTATGACCTGACCATCGAGGGGGTGATCAGTGTGTTGACCGAAGATCTACACCATCAAGAGGGTTTTTTCTTTGTTTTCCATGAGCCCGAGGAACCTTGCCAGATCAAGCCATCAAAGCAGCATGCTCCTAGAACGTTTTCCTGCTGAGATGAAAATCTTCCATCTGGAGATGCATTAAACATGCCTTTTATTTGGCGCTCACATTGGCTCAGTGGCTTTTTTTTTCTCATTTGGGGCGGCGGCGCAAATCTTGTTAACCAGTTTGTTAGGTGCATGATCAAAGTCAGAAGCAGGGGAAGGAAAGGTTTAAATCAGAGATTTGGTAAGTCAATACCTACTTTTTTAGGTTCAGCTTCCTGCTTTCCTGTGGCGGTATTGGGGAAATCCGATGTGACTGTGTGATTTAGGATGCTGTGTGCGCGCACGCCAAGCATCTAATTGCTTTTTTTAATGGCCTTCTCCGCGGGGAATTGGTTGTTTGGCAGTTGTGCACCACAGAGAAGGGCCATTGTGTCAAAGCCTGTCATTATTTCTTTCCCACAGGTTCCCGCCTCCACCCTCCCCGTGTGACAGCTGACACTGAGTTTGGTAATGTTCATAGGTCTTTGAAATCAGCAGAAAGTGTCCAGATGGAACATGCAGATTGTTTGGATATAAAAAAAAAATCTCTTAAAAATAAAATAAAACAAAATGCAAGTTTTCCAATTGTGGCCTAAATTTAAATCACACACAATTCCTCTCTTTATTTATTCAATACACATTTCCTCCATTGGTTAGAATTGATGAGGGTGTGGTCTCACTTAAGAGCCGTTGACGTAGCCCTCATTGGCAATGGGCTTAAACAGAGATGCAGTCTGTATAGGAACAGAGAAAAAAGTGTTCCGAGACCAATATAAAGGAGGAGAAAGACAAGAATTAGAGGTTTGAAATGTTTTGAATTGGTGCGATGTGCTCTCCGGAGCGCTTCAGATTTGTGTGGGACATGAGGAGTAGATTCTGAGCATCAGGTGAACATCTCATAGAGTAGCTATAGCTCACTTCTTCTTTTACTTCGGGGTTTCACACTGCACTTTTACCACAGGGTAGAGTGGACGCAGCTAAACAACTATGACCAAAGAATCCGCGCACTGACGCGCTCCGGTGCGTGCATGCTGGACCGGTGAATGTGTGGACTAGTATGAAGCGCCATGGCTTGGTGTGACCGCGGGGTTCAAACGCTACTGGCCACTGTAGGGGCTTTCGCTGCCTTTAGCTTAATGACCATCGCCATCGGCACGGACTACTGGCTCTATTCGCGGGCATACATCTGCAACGGCACCAATGCCACCACAGACGAGACCCAGCCACAACCCAAAACTAAGAAGGGCGATCTCACCCACTCTGGGCTGTGGAGAATCTGCTGTATTGAGGGTAAGCCTGACTCACTTTGTGGATTTAAATATAAGCATGTTTAAATGAAACATGTCCTGGTTCCTGTGAAATACTGCTGAAAATCTAATACACTCGTTGAAACTGTTTGTTATTTCATATGAACCTTTTGTTTCCCGGTGCGCACAATCAGACTCAGTCTGCGCGCACAAAGGACGCATTCCCTTTACGCACGCCAAGTGTCTCTGTTTGGAGACGGGCGCACAGAAAGAAAGAGCTCGCAATTGGGGAACAGCGTTCAAGTAATACAGAATAAGACAGAGAAAGCACAAATGCCCACATGTACGGATTTGAGCAGCACGTTAACGGGAAAGAAGCCGGCGGGTTCCCGCTACGCGCTCATCTCGAGCTGTCTGCCAACTGTTACATCTCATTGTTCAAGCACAGGCCCACACAGTCAAGTCGGCTGTATAGTCTGCGAAAGAATATGATGCCAACCGGCGCGTCTGAGCCCATTCACTTTTAAGCTGGCAGGAAATGTGTGCGCTATCAGTCTACTTTCATTCATGTCTTCATTGTATCCGTTGCTGTTGCTTGGCAACATCCCTGAAATTGCTATGGAAACATGCCCGGTGATTTAAAAATAGATGACTCTGAGTTCACGTCATGTCCGAGCAAAAATGAAGAAAAAAAAAAGACATAATTGTTGTTACAGAGCCGCAGGTAAACAATTTGATTTCCACAAGTTCATCCTTTCTGAAAGGGTTGTTGTGGGTTTTCTTTTCTTTCGTCTTTAAAAAAACAAAAATCCCTCTGATTACATGTTCGATAAGGAGGTGCGCTGGCAGTGACGTCTTATTTCAGAGGCAGACAGACACTCATTCATTGACCAATCTTCCTTCCGACCACCTCTTGACTTCTGGCCTCAGCTGTCAGTGAGAGAGTGGATGCGACTGCATCGATTTGCTTATGGCACAGACGTGTGTTATAGCGCAGTGATTGATAAAAGACCGTTTGAAGTGAAATGAGCAGAAAAATAAATAACACTCAGACAGGCTAACTCAGGCTATTTAAGAATATTAAATGACAAGGCTAAACGTCCACCCTAAACCCAGCACACTGTGTCTGAGCAGAGCTGCCATGAAACGTGACAGTCTCAGTCATTTCTGAAGCTTTGAAATGGGAGGCAATTAATATAGCTTAGCTGTTTCGTGAGAAGGAAACATGACCAAATCTGTGACTTTTTAAGCATTTTTATGTAGACAAAACATTTATGTGTCACTGAAAGATTCTCCCAAAACCATCCCACCCCTAAGAAGGACAAAATACACCGTTTTAACTCTAGATAAATACTTTTAGGTGGAGGGAAAAACAAAGTAAGACAATAAAAGAAACTAAATTAAAAGAAAAATGACTGATTTCATACTATCAATAAATTAATGCAACATGGCACATTATTTACCCCCAAAGAAGGATGAATCCTATCAACAAATGGTCTGATAATCTTATATGTTAAGCAGCACAGCAATAGCTGAAGTCCAAATAGTTTAGAAGGCCAACTGGCTTACTCAGCCCATGTACACCATATAAGCTGTGGTCCATAAACAGAATTCAAGCCTTGACTTTGTAAACCAAAAGAAAAAGTGTTTATATACAGGGATTAGATTGGGAACCTTAAGTTAATGAGTAATTAAATATGACAGGCAGGTTAATGCACAGAGATACTAGCTCGGTAATGTGAAGAAAAATCACATTCAACTGCTTGCACCTTCAGCACATCCCGTTTCCCTTCTCATCCCTGTAATGTGTTCATGGTGCAGACGTTAAGTTGCTGCCGTGGTGCTTAAGCATCCATAGCCACAGAAGAGTAGTGAACATGAACGGGAGTGACGTTTTTTTAAGTGCCAGGTAATTAAATGCTACTTTTCAAACAGCTCAGCAAAAATAACCAAAACACACAAACTGTTTCTGCTCATTTTGCCACCAAATGTTTGTGTGTGCGAGCTAACTGCAGCTGCTGTGTCTCCCAGGAAGAGGGGGAAACAAAAATGTTAATGTGCCACACCGATAGATGGAGAAAGACCTAAGCAAGAGTGGACGGGACAGGAAGGTGGAAGATAATTTTCAAAGTTAAAGCCTTTAAATCAGATATAGTTTTGCAAGGTTTTTTTTGTGAAACATCTGGCAAAACAAGTGGAAGTACACTAATTTTGCGTTATTCAAAGGTTTCATGAGCATACCAGGTAGTTTAGTGTCAGCTGAATTGGTGAGAAAGTTTAAAGTGATGCACAGTGTTGGACTGGGGACATCTAAAGTGCTAGGTTATATCAAAAGGTAGCATATATAATTATTTTCTTTATTTACTTTACATTGTCTAGTGGTTGGAAATCAGCCATGTAGTTCGCGTAACATCTGCTTATATCTTGTTGAATTCAGCTGGCTAAATCCACAAAGAGCAGTAGAGCAGTGGGAGAACAGCGCAGGTCAGCTGATCACAGCTTGTACACAAAGAAGAATCTACCGAAGCTAAAAAGCAAATGACTTTGTGACTTATTTCTGAGTCTACACTCAATCTTAGGATTCCTCCACCTTTCAAATCCCTCTTTATCCCCTGTTCATATATATTGGATTTCTTTCTGTATTAATGGACAGAATACACTTTCCCGGAGTATTTTTTATCCCATGCCATATGATTTATCTAATGCGAGCATACACGAATCGGAAAAAAAAAATCCACACAGAATCCTTCTGCCGCTTTTGTAAAATGAGCTGCTGTCGGATTGGGTGCGTTTCCATTTCTGCGGTTTATTCTGTTGGTTCTGAGCTTGTTTTGAATCACATTTCCAGGAGTTAATGTCATCAGAGGGCGCATATTGGGAGAGACTGAGCTGTCATCATTGATTTTACTGTCCTGGGCTCACGCTGTGGGTGAAGGTGCACGGCTCGGCGAGGAGAACATCCTCGTTTGTTATGAGCAGATAGTTTCACTTCTGTGCCTCTGCCTAAAACTACAAGCTGGTGGCTCGGTTGTCATGGAGACTCATAAGTGTAGAGGAGAAGACAAGCGAGAAAGTCCACCCCACCACCACCTTCACATCACTGCAGTCACACACACACACCCACCCACCCCTCTGGTCATAATGACAAACAGACTGGGTTATTGACAGCGACGCCTCTGTGTGTATCACAGCTTCTGGGGAAAACATCACCACATTTTGCTGAACAGATTACAGCGACAACATGTCTTTCTCTCAGTGACATCACATCGCTGGAACGCACAGCAGCTGTTAAGCCCCGTTTTTCTTCTCAGGATCCAATGATGGATGTGTCTCGCATTTCTAGACACCGTTTCGTGCTTCCTCTCCAGCAGGCCTGAATGACAATTAAGGAGTAGGCAGCAGTATATAAACTGAATCTACTTTAGCGTAAGGTCAGCATTTCTCTCATCTGTGGAATCCTTTGCATTTCGTAACAGCTGTTTTGACTTTTTTTTTTCCCTTTAATGTTTGTTTTCCCCACATGAATATTGTAAGGCCACTGAGTGCACCTCATTTGCAACAGAATCGGCCAGCATCAGAGACTCTTGCGTGTGTGCGACTCCGGTGAATAAAACCAGCTTTGATAACGAGAAATAACCTAATGAACAATCCAATTAGCAGGTACATATTTGCTGTAAATGTCGCAGCTGGCGGTGGATTGGTGTGAGCTGGAAGGCAGCTGTTTTTCTTGGGGTCAGTAGAAGCATGTGTTTGTGAGGAGGCATTATTTTAGGTTTTGGGTCTTTGTCTGTGTGTGTTTGGAGGGGGAGGTGGGGGTCACTTTACTATTCTCACCATGCTCCAAGAGTCTGTAATTAAAATGTAACCACTGAGAAGTCGTGTGGGGGCACTAATTAGCCAGCAGGGCCCAAATTCTAATACCGGTCATGCCATTCTCCATTTGTCTGCTTGAGGTGATCTTTTCCTCTGTTTACAGGTTTAATTCCTCCATCCTCCTCATTACATCCTGTGTTATTCGTTGTAGTTTGATGAAATTGTATAGCATTGCTCATCTGTTTGGGGTCTCAGGGCGGGTATCTTTAAGACGAAGCTCATAAAGTGGTGTTTTTGCAGCCTATGAAAGGCAGGAATCCCTTGGCAGGTGTTAATAATCTAGGCTGGTCTCCAAACCTGCTTCATGCCTTGAAATCCAACACCCTTGTCTTTGTGCTGTACACAGCTACATTGCTCCTATTGCAAGTCGGCTGATTTTTTAGTCTTTAGTGTAGAGAAGACAGAAAATCTGGGAGAAAGTGCAGGATGGTGAATAACTTCTGGGCAGATTTGAATTCTGCATGAGCCTTCCCACATAACAGGTCACCTCCTCAACCCAGCGAGTTAAACCAGTGTCCTCAAATTGACTTACATTTTACATACTGTAAAAGTACTCTTTGAAGCCACTGTACCACGACCCATTTGTGAGACTGGAGAGGATTAAACCATTAACTGCTGTTTTTCTGTGTTGGCATTGATTTCACATGTGGGATGACAATTTATGTTTGGCCCACATCTGCAGTTCTCTTTTGCTTCTCTCACAGCTGGTGTTGATTGGCAGTGCTGACTCAGGGTGAGTCACAGCCACGGGTCTACAAGACCTGCTGTAACCAATGGCAAACCCTACTCATAATTGAATGTTTAAATTTAAAAAAAAAAGTGATTGGGAAGAAGGCCTTAATGATCTCGAGGGAGCATGTGGACCCAGAATAACATTTAAGGCTTTAAATGCAAACAGTGAATAAGGAGTAGTGGTGATTTTAACATCCCAACTCTTGAAAAGGTGGAAAGCTGTTTTCTAGCTCCTTCTGGCAAGGTCCAGATTTACTGTTAAGGTCAGGTAAAACACATTAATAACTGGACAAGAAAACTTAGAGGCTTACCTTTATACAAAGATTTATTCTGTGTCAGGGTTACACTGGCACCGCAAGTGATATTTTAAAAAAGCCCTTTGCAGACATGGAATATGTGACTCGGCTTGTATAATCAGTCTCCTAAAGTGGTGTCATTCTGTCATTTGCACAGGGATGCTTTAAGTTATTGTTCCTCACAGCTTCATTCACACATACATCATCAGTTTGCAGAAAGAACCACATACATATCTAATGTCACAGAATGCATCCACGCACACATCATTAAACCTGATAAAACGTTTATTAAGACATTCATGTAGTCGATCTGCTAGGCCCATGTGAGTGACTCACCCACCTGAGGTGACTTACACAATGTCAACCTGTCTCTGGGGATCATTTATTATAAGTAATTAATGAAGTCACCACTGTTGTTCTGCAAGCGTGAAAGCCAGCAGCTCTCTCACTTTGGTGAGCCTCAGATGCATTGTGGCGCTGTCGCTATGCTGCTGGTATGTAATGAACTTAGAGCCAGTAATGAGTTCATCTGATCTTAAATAGTCAGTCTGCATCACTGTAAAGACTTTATAGCTAAACTTTCAATCTGTAATAGATGTGGAATTGTAGAAAAAGAAAAGAAAACGAACAGGCATACATACATATGTATATATATATATATATGTATGCATGTATGCATGCATGGCCTGTTAATATACTGGAGCTGCTTTTTAAAAAAAGAAAGTAGTTTGTGAGCTGAAATATAACAAAAGAAAAAGATCTGAATCACAAACTGAATCAATGCCATTGTAATGATATTATAGAGGCAAGCAACTCTGGAAAGTAACAGAATTCAACTGGAAAATATCCACCATTTAATAGAAAATGTGCCAAAAAAGCACCTATATGCAGATATGCTAAAGCTCTCTCAGTTTTAATCCACACTCACACAATGCCTTCTCAAGCAGCATGTTGAGAACCCATTATATATGTACATTTTTAAATAAGTGACAGCGCGTAACAGGCTTCAAAACAGACTACGTGATAGATCACAGTTTTCTTCCAACAACTTGGATACACATGCACAGTCGGACCCAGGCAGAGCTGTGTTTGAAGAAACTGCAGCCTGGTGACAATTTAATTAACCAACTGCCAGTCATATAAACACTGAATCACTGATGTCTTTGCCAAATTGCTTTTCTCTCATCCTCACTTGGACTGGGAAAAAATGGAGGGGTTTGTTTTATTACACGGAGCTTTTTTCTCTCCCCTGTCCTGCCATCCCCTGCTTGCAGCGCAATAAAAACGTATGCGAAGTCTGTGTGAGTCGTTTGTGCGCTTCTGCGTTTGATATTGTCACTTACAGTGCTCTGTCTGTTAACAGCTTCATAAAATGGATTCATCCCCCTTTTGTGTAAAGCTCAGGGCGCTCTCCCTCATCAGTGCATCGCAGATCTAAAACAAAAATAAGGATAAAAGCAAAGCAGAGCAGGTTACTGAAGAACAGGCACCTGTTTGTTGTAGAGCTCTTATGTTGAGCGACACCCGAAGCACATCGCCCACCGTAAGGCTACGCAGCTCTAGTGAAATGCAATATTAATGTCACTTTTGATTGGCTCACACATCAGTCTATCTGCAGAGCCAGCGAGGTGTGAAAATGAGGATCTGAGGGCACGTTTCGCATGAAGCTTATTGCCATCACCTGCAGTTCTCCTGCAGACACCAGAGTGAGCAAGTGGAGACTTGATTAGACAAAGTTATTGGTGTATTCCACCGAGGCCGCTCTGTCATTTGCGATTGGCTGAGCTGCGTTACTTTAGAACAATGACAACACGCATCATCCTGTTGCCAGCGGCACCACAGCTGTGACAGACGCTTCCACTAAATGTGTGTAAGTTTGTATGAACACGTGTTTTTGGATGAGCATGTGCTCGTTTGTGTTCACAGTGGATCTTTGAAGGGGGAAGTCTCTTATTTAACGAGTGTGAGAATAAAATGAAAATGTCAAATGCATCCTTGGAGATTGTTTATGTAAATGAGTTTATTAAAGACTAACAGGGGTTGCCATGGAGAAGGGGGAGGGGTGCTCAGCATGGGGCTTCACAACTTGAATCAGGCCCAGGGAACCCATCATTTCCCCTGTAATATGTTGACTGTGTAGGAATAATTTCCAGTTGCAACGTGTAGCATCACCCTAATTTCTTGATAAGCACTTTTTTTTTCTCTCATCACCAGGACTCGTGCAGCTGCCCTTAAATACTCTCCTTACCTGCCCTAATTTCTGCTTCTGCTTTAAGGTGTTTTCCAGTCTTTATTCCATTCTCATCATTCCTCTGCTCGCCTTTGTTGTTTAATTTCCTTGTACCTTCTCCCATTGTTTAATTTCTGCTCCACCCCTCCTC
>VOQJ01005221.1:2453-16566 GCA_015052665.1 Apistogramma diplotaenia
GGTGATTCCCCCTTTTTTGTGGTGGAGTCCCCTGGGGTGTTAAATTGGTTTTTTGGTGGGGGCCCTTGGGGGGGGGGGGGGGGATGAGATTCATCACCTGAAGGCTCTACATGTAGGGCTGGCACACCTCTGCAACATTGCATGGAGATCTAGGGTAGTGGCAGACTAGTGGTTGTGAGTTGGAAGTTGCACACTTTTAGAACAGGTTTAGTAACACTGGCATGCTTATGTAATCAATACTTATGTCTTAAAATTAAATAACCACTGCACCAAAAAGCATGTGTGTTCAGTTTTCGTAAGAAGCAAAATTTGAAGAAATAATGTAAATATGGATTTTCTCAGATTTCTGAAAAGTCTATGGGGAATAAATGGCATTGGAGGCCATGAGAAAAGATTAAACATTAAATGTTTCTTTTATAGCACTTTTCTACTCTGCTTGAACTCTCAAAGCACTTTATACAACATGGCTCCTTCACAACCATTCATACAAGCACTTCAGCATCTTGCCCAAGGATACTTTGGCATGCAGACTGGAGCAGCAAGCTTCTGATTAGTAGGTAACCTGTTCTACCTCCTGAGCTATAGCCACATTACACACTGACATGACACATGAAACATAATTTTAGAAAGCGGTCTGCAGTTTATAGGCAATGCCACAATATCAGATTGCATTGTTTCCTTCCGCCTGTAGGGGCACTCATTGTGGAACCGATCATATGGGTGTGCAGGAATGAATGACTGATCGTTCTGATTAATTTATTCTAATTTACAAGTCTTTTTTGAGTATAATGTTATTTTGTGTTGCATATTTGCTTGATTTGGCAGCTATAGTAGTGAAAGGAGCTTTTTAAAAGTGGTATTTAAAAAATAGCCTGGGGCTTAAATGATTGTGTAAATAATTTTAAATTCATAAAACCAGACACATTAAAGCTGACAGCAAGTGAAAGTGACAGCAGTTGAACCACAATTTAAGTTCACCACAGCCTTAAAGTAAAGCAAACATGACAAAATCCAAGCATACTACATTAATGTTTCCTAAACAGCCCAGATGACTAACACTGATTTTAAAGCCTGTGTCAATTATCCTGACACATCAAGTGGAAACTGCAACTTCCAAGCAAATAAATCAGAAACTTAAGATAAAAAATAGTACCATCTCAATTCCCTCTAGCAATTGTTATGAATCAGATGTATACCAGAGATGATGGGATGACTTTGTGCTTGAAAAAATATCTAAAGGGCCTGTATTCATAAGAGATATGGAGTTTCTGCCATTCTTGAATGAAGAAAGGTCCTTAAAAGAGTGTGGACACATATGCAACCACAATATGTGTGTTAATTATTTTAATGTTTCTTCACAGAAAAGATGCATTAATCCACAACACACAATTTGCTTCAGGTGTCATAATCCCCACCAGATGACATGTCTTCACTTATTCTGTGACAGCAACTAAATCAATGGGCAAATCTAGTTATAATAGCTTATAATTTCAGAATTGTGAAGGGCCAAATGATAGAACAGGGGCTGAATCTAAAGTCCATGGAGAGATTTACCTGCATCATGTGAACCTTTCAAGGACCAACTGAAGCAGACTTTGACCTTGCCTGACTGTATACTGTATCACACCAACTTGGAACAAAGATTAAAGAACTTTGTGTTTGGTTGAGTTTTAACAATACTTCTTGTTAACAAATCATACACCTGTAGTAAGCCTGTTTATTTCCCAAATGCAATTGTGGGTTGATCAACAGATTTGAGTTGGTGGACTACACCAATGAAAATCCTTTCTGCCAATGCCAAACAGCCTACTCTGCTACCGACTCCTGTTTTGAGCTTCTGCCACCCCAGGTGCTGACAATCAGGTGACAAGCCTGACAAATGCAAGGAGGAGAAGCAAGTGAGGAGAAGGTATCAGGTTGTTGTGGCTGTCTCTGGGTCTTTTACAAGCTACTGAAGCACTTGTTTGCTAAATAAATGCATTATTAAATTGCCAATTTGTCTTGTTTCAGACTTCAATCATCCAATCCAATAAATGACACCAAACAAGAGTCAATAGCTGTCAATAAGCTGTTTGGCATTGGCAGAAAATATCTGGCAAGTTTTTCATGGGCACAGCTCACATTCGCAGGAATGATTGACCAAACACAAATTTCCTTACTCTTTGTGGTACGTTTAGATTAAAGCAGATGAAGAAAGGAGAGGTTCCTATATTAAGAAGCATGGGTGTCCATAGCTGGCTCACACTATACACTTTTGTCTCTTGGCTAAAGCAAAAACCACGTCGAAACACTTTGCACTGTAGGAACAGGTCTACAGTATAGTTTAATACAATTACTGTGCTGGTGAGGATTGAAAATGTTCATCTTTTAGTAATATTTCACAAAAAATGAATTGTTGTTTAAAAATGTCATGGATGCTTTCAAATTCTCTGATTCCACAGACCAACACTGAAAAACACCCAAGCTTTATCTTCTTTGATGACATAAAGTAGAGTTAAACAAGAAAATCCTCTTTGGGACGCTATAACCAGCCAACATTTATCATTTTTTTATTCTTTACTGATCATGCTTATAAATCAGATATGCATTTTTTTAAACTGAACTCCTTGGTGAGAAATAAACTGAGACTAATAAATCCTGCGAGGGCATACACACTGCATCAATTCTACACTTACCCCTTCAATAGATCATTCTAAAAGGCAAATGGGGAGCAAACTGCAACAGAGTTTTGGACTTCTAAGGGAAAAAAATGAAAAATTGTGACCTTAAGTACTACAAATATATCACTGTAATTTCTGCTTCAGACTTCCTGCCAATCTACAGAACAAACCCATCTGCTTGGCTCTGCTTGTGTACCTCTTCCTTGTGATGGCAATTTCCCCAATAATGTCTGCATTCACATGACATCAAGTCACAGCGCCTTTTGTACAGAGAACTAAACCAGGTTTGATGAATCGTTGAACTGATCCAACCAGTCATTTCAGGCTTGTGCATCAGTTAGAAAAATCCCTACAGGAATTCCCAACTGACAGACCTCAGCATGCAGTGGTTAATGGATCGGAAATCTATAAACACTGTTTTCAAGCTTTCAAGAGTTCTTCAAGTGTGTTTTTTTTTCTCTTTGCTGGATTTATGAGCAAATTATGAAATCCCTTCTACACTCTTGCAGAAAGACAAACTGACTTAAGGTCATCTGACACAATTCAGAGGAGGACTGCAAGACAAGATCTGTATGGTTTTGTGTTTCAGACCTCACAGAAAGCCAACAAGGATTTCCAAGCAGGCAAAGCTGCAGTTTGCAGCTTTCCTGCAACAAGATTGCACTCAAAGACACGTGTCCTTTATGGCAGCATTAGGTTAGATGGAGCATAAAAACAGGCCCTTTGGTGAATCTGGGACAGCACAGTGAATGTCCTGTTCCTGCAGAAATAAGACATCAAACGCTCAGACACGAGGCCTGGGCTCTGTGACAGAAGAAAATCCTGTAATTCAATCCAGATTCGCAGCATTGCTTTTATGGTGTTGCTTTACAAATCTTTTTTTCCACAAGGGCAAAGTCACCGTTAAAGGCCATTATTACACAAAGTTATGGAACAAAATATAGACTTTGTGGAAGAAAAAACCCTCTAACTAATCATGGGTTTGGTAGTCATCTTATTTGCTGTATGTTTGGATGCTGAACAACCGCATCAATAGCGCTGATGCTCTTAATAGTCTTTATAGGTGGGGTAAATCATTTTGAAAGAGCAAGCTTTTTTTGGCTCTAGCAATATGTGGTTCCAATAAAAAAAAAAATGGAATTCTAGGAAGTACTGAATCCCTCCTGTTTGGATCTGAATGGTGCATTGGGGTGAGAGTTTTGCAAATGAACATCAGCTCTGTCTGCTTTAATTTTCACAGTTGCCGAACTGTGCGAGCTTTGTCTGCTAAAACATTGCTTTTGGCTATTTCCTCTTCTTCACAAAAGACCTTAAAATTGGTTCTTCAATTCTATGAATGTGTCTTGATTGAGGTTTGATTTCAGTAGATTATTATGAGATTAAAAATGTTTGCAATACCAGATTTTAGCCACTAATATATTTTCCTATGAAGCTATTCAAGTTATACCCAGAGCGAATTATTCAAGCTTTTCCCACAGGGCATAAAAACAAATTGCATAACCAACCAAAGTTAATTTCATTTTCATCAATAACATGTGATCCTTGAGATGAATGAACCTCTCCAATCCCATGCAACTCTGAGTCAGGTGGGTCAATCCTCACAAGGAGAGACCAGCACACTGACGAACTAGTCGATCCTTGCTATGAAAACCAAAAACCATAGAACTCTTTGTAGAAAATCTAAAATGATTCAGAGTGTTACAGATAAATGTGTGTGAAATTATATCCAATAAATCTATTTAATTTAATGTTGCGACTGTTAAAAATAAAGAAATAAATAAGTTACCAAAACGGCAGTGATGAATCTCATTTACAACAAGGAAAGTAACGTGTGGAGAGATATGTAGTCAGGCATGAGCTGTGATTAAAACATGAGTCATAGAGTCTATTTGATATGCAGCCCTGACAAACAAAAACACTCATCAGTACTGTGTGTTGCTTGTGTGTTTAACAGGACTGCATTAGCCAACTTCACTGGCAGCTTAGCTGAGAATTTTGCTGGCTTTGTACTGGTCTCCATTGGTGGCACAAAATCCCTCTGGGAGCTGATGTTAACGAATGTGAAAGAAATCACTGAGCCAGTGAAAACCAGTGTTGACTTTATAATGTGGTTTCTAAAGAGTCATAAGATCCACTTTAAAGGAACTAAATGTGTCACGAAACAGCAGCAACTCCTCATTATACGCTGGATACATTTACACGGCCTGGCATGCTGCAGATTTACTGTCTTATGTTTCCTTTCCTGCTATTAATACAGTCTCATTGTTCACTAATTCATTTAGTTGTGATTACTGATGCGTGTAATTCTGACACATTAACACCTACTTTGCTGCAACGCCTACCTACTGAAGCCTTCTAGAACACGAGATAATAAATCTAATTATTCACAGTGGTCTGTCATTTGATTTTATGATTAGTCTTCAAGTCAGAACTTTAACTTTATATTTCCTGCACATCAATAAAGAAAAAAAGGAGTATTCTTTTGTGCGCTGATCCTCAGCAGGCCAGAGGCCACAACAATAAAGTAGAGGGAAACTGAGCCTCGATTATGTGAGCTGTGGGCCTTTGGATTTACAGCCTGTGCTGGACTTGACTCCTCCAGCCAAACCATGTGTGCATCTAAATTTTCCTGGTGCTGAAATACTCCAGACCCTCACTACCTTTCTTGTGCCACTTTACGTGGATTTTAAATTTTCAATGTGGGAAAACAGCACAGCCAGAATACAACCAGCAGGCTGTATATCATCACAGAGATCTGACTTTGGGGAGCAGGCAGTCGACAAGAAGATGTGCCAAATGTTACTTGTCTGAATCTTAATGTGGAATTACTGCTACCAGATATGCCTCTCAAAACCTCACATAGCCCAAAGGCCTGGGTGTCTGGGATCAGAAAACTAGCGCTCCCTACTGGCACCAAATGTTCTGTGACCATGTGATGCACCAAGCAATGCACTCGTGCTTATTTCCTCACATCTTGTGTGCAATAAAAAATAATTTCTCTCCCTTTTTCTCCATCCCTATATGTGTATATGTTTTCTGCTTCTGATAACACAGGAACAGACCTCCAGCTGTGCAATATCTATATATCACTAATAGATGAATGGTTTTCTTTAATGCGCCAGCCACACAGCGCAACTTACTGTATAACGTCATTAAAAAAGAATAAAGGAAACTGCTCAGAATGATTAAGTGTAGCAGACATGCCCATCCTTAGTCTGTGAAACTTCAAAGACTTTCCTTATGCGCGCACACACACACATCCATATTAATGCATCATGTCCTTTTATTTATTTTTAAAAATCTGATTTAGTCATTAATATGGACTTAAGCTGCCAAGTAGACTGAGGCAGAGATTAGCCAAAAACCTGAAATGCACAGGGTTCCGTTACACAGCCTGGGGATGAGATTTAGGTTAAACCTTCCTATGTTTAGTTTAGCCAACAAGCACAGTACACACATACAGAAATGAAATGCTTTCTGTTTAATGGCACAGGCTTCCACACATGAAGATATATGCATGGGAAAATCATTTTTTTTATTTAAGACATTGGAAAAATATATTTTGTAAGTACATGTAGTCGGTTGACTGAGGTAAGTACCTGCTGGTATATATATGCATGCTCAAATCGGTCACCACGGGAATATAAATGACAGCTTGGCAAATTGAAGAAATTATACTGAAATTCATTCATTTGGCAAAACAATGGGGATGCAAAATTGTGCATTTAGTCTTCCCTTTGTAGCCTTTGTTTATCGATCAGCCAAGTCGTCACAGACTGCACTGTGTGACACGTAGAGCCTGAACTGGCCGAGCAGCGCACTTAAAACAAGTTGATGAATAACTTGCGCTACATGGAAACGCAGTATATGAAAGAGCAGATGGATGACCAGAACACAAGCAAAAAGCCACTGATACACAGGCATGAAGAAATGTAGTGACACACTATGCTACACGGCACCTGATTAACCTCGATTAATTTACCTGCTAATGATTTGTGTCAGTCTGCAGAGGTAGATAAATAGTGGCAGAGGCCTAGATACCAATGATTGCAATTCCTAAAGCATCAAACTCTCAGAAAACGAGCCATCTTCATTCAAACTACACCTCCAATGAATTTATGAAGGTGTGCTGCAGTGATCATACAAACTCTAGTCTACAGGATGAAAAAGTTACTTTGCCATCTTGCACTACACACGCCAGTGCAATCATTTTAACAATTAACACTGGACGTGTGATACTGTAGTTACGCACGGCGCAAACCACTGTCACTTCAGCCCAGGGTGCATGGCGTGGTTGAACTTATTGGTCGGGGTGGCATGAGGACGCTGGTCTTCCCACGAAATAGGGAACATACATACACATGTGCCGCAATCTACATGAAGTGTGTGCATGTGGAGTATTTTTAGAAAACATGAATTTTCGGAGGAAATGTGACACTTTTACACCAGATGAAGCCACACCACAGAGAAGGAAGCGCGACCCAGTCGGTTTGATGCCGCTGACACTTAAAGCGCGTCATTAGTGTGAAACACGTCCCCTGGTTTTATTTTTTAAAATGATGCAAAGTGGTTAAAAGTAAAAATCATGTCAGATCTAAGAGGTTTTCCGGTTACTCGAGAGCAGCTGAAACAAGTCCCGCTACCTCGCGTAAGCCGCAGCTTAAACTATTTATTTCCGCAAATCAACAAGCAGACAAACAAAAACATCCACTTACTTTTGACTTCTTCATATGGAATGACAGGAGTAAATCCAGTGTGTCCGAAAGCCTATTTTATTTTACTTCTACGGGGAGGAAAGGGGTTGTCATCATCCTGTGTGCACATATCCAATGCCTAAGTCAGCAGTATCCAAAAGGAGGAGAAAAACAGCAAAATAACGTGATATTTAACTTTCAATTTTTTGCAGCCTCTGTCCTTCTAATGAGTGGCATATAACCCAGCTATCTACAACATAGATCCAGACGCTGAGCGCTTGCGAGACAGGAGCGGGAAAACGAAAAGAGGGAGGGAGTTAAGCCTTTATACGTAAAAAAAAAAAAAAGTCCAAGAGCCGCCCTCTGACGAGTCGCTGTGTGAAGAGGTGCTGTCCAAAACCACTACTGCTACTATAAACATATCTGGGATGAAAACAGGCTCATGGCTTCTGTGCGCTGATTGCTCAATAGTGAGATTCTTGAGTGCTAAATTCCATTTATTTTTAATCTTCAGGACGCTTGAAGCTTTGCTTGGCCCTTTCAGTATCAATAATATGATGGCAATAGTAATTGTCGCAGGAAAGCCTCAAACGAGTTACCGTTAATGAAAAGTATGCAATACAATTAATAAAGCATTTATTCCTGCTGTTTTGTAACTTGAACACATCTCCCGCTGTCCGAGTGTCACGTTATGCAGACGTCGCTCCCACCCTCTGCTTCCAGAGCACATTTTAAAGAGCGTACATGTGTTATATTTACGCAGTTAAGCAATCAAATTGTTACACTGTAAAGGGAAAACATGGGCGTTGCAACACAATATCATTTTTTGACACATCCGTCCAGCCCCGTCCCTTTCTCTTTGCGTGTCACAGTAAATGAGTGACTCAGTTCATGAATGAGTCAAAGTGTTTGTAATGGATTCTGTGGAATATTGTCGCTAGATTGTGCCAAAAAAAAAGAAGGAAAAGAAAAGAAAAAAAAACAGTCACCGATTTTTTTTAAGAGAGTGAACGATGTGACACGAATGTTTTCATTTAGGTTTAGCAATCCCTTCTAATGGCACTGCATTTTTAAAATAGGATGATAGAATTTCACTGGTGGCACCAAAATCTTTGTTAAGGTAAGATTCCTTATCTGTCTTGCAGATAAGTATCAAAAATGTCAATAGCCAAATGCCTGAGTAGGGATTTATCAGTGAACCCCCCAAAGCCAGGCTGAAAGTCTGTCCTTTGTCACACAGATTTTGTTTGATAAGAAACTTCTGAGTAAGAACTGCATTGAAGTAGCAATAGTGGCGTCGTTTGCTCTTCTAAAAGTTATTTACATTGTGTTAAAACTAATTTTAGAAGGACCTAATGACAATGTCATTTCCTGTTGGTGTCCCCTGTGATTATTTGAGGATTTTTTTTCCTGGTTGTCATTGAGGACAGTTTTAGTGCTGCAACATTGTTTTTTTTTATCTGTGACTTCCTTGTCGAAGTCTGCTGCCCTATTTCAAGCATTCTTGTTCTATATGCTAGCACTGGCTTTTGAAACCAGACAATTAATTTACATTTTAGGTTTTTTTTGAACTGGTGTGTTTCCAGTTGTTGTGACAAACTGACAAAAAGCTTCAGGAATCCCGAATTTATTATGCTCTTCTGCCCTCTCCTTGAAGCAAATCTGACGGTCAGCGAAATGCAGTAACACATTTTTCAGGAGAAACACAGAAACTTGCTCAGACCAAATAAGGAACAGTGTTTTAAAAAAAGTGGTCACGCATTTTATAGAAATGCACATGACAGATATCAAAAGTCCAGATATGTACTTGTAAAATACAGGACAAAAACCCCCCCCAAAAAAAATCAATGAGGTAACCCCCAGAACAGGTATGGTTTTACAAGTAGACTCCACTGACAGCTTTCCTGTCCTCATCTTTTGAGGCTGGGGTCAGTGTCACTCCTGGCTCCTACAGAGGCTGCACAGGTAGTTCAGCTCCTGTGTGGTATCTACTTCTTTACACAAGAACTAAGAGGATGAGCACTGACAAAGCCCTACAGAATGACTTCCAGCAGGCCACTGGAAGTCTCTGCCACCCAGACCTGTTAAACATGGACAAATGAGTGAAAGCCCACTTTTTCACTTTTGTTTTGAAATACTTAACTTACAGGTGTTGCTATATCAAATATGTCAGTGAAATGAAAACATTAAACAATATTGTCTTTAAGTCAATTCATGTGTTTTTCTTTTAAGGTTTCGTGTCAACAAATTATACCTATTGTTCCAGAGGAGAACACTCCAGTTTAAGGCCACAGACGTCTGGCAGAGGTGCATTAATTATCTTTCGGGAGAATCAAACAGGTTTGGCAGTTCTTGTGAATCTGCCACCGTTAAAGGTTTTAGTCCTTTCAATGCCTCTGTGAAGGCTTGGTATGCACTGAGTGCAGATGATTGGCACACGTTTCACACTTTGCTTTCAAAAGCTTTTGTACTTGCAGAATGTTAATATGACATTGTCCAGGTAGCAGAGAGATAATAGGATCAATAATTGTTTTTTACTGAATGACCAGAAACCCAGCCTGCTGACCTCTCATGTAGAATGTCTGTCTGAGAGGCAGAATTACATAAGGTATTTCACAGACAGATTAGCCGAATGGCTAATCTGTCTGTGAAATACTATGACTTCATGGATATTTGTCAATAAATGTAATCCAGAATTGCACGAAACAGGATTTCCTGTATTTATGAAATACAGAAAGTCTGCTGTGGAATGTCTGGACAGTCTGGAGACTCTACCAATAGATTTTTGACTAGTGGCGAAAAAGTAAATTAATAGTTGCCATGTTATTGTTGGGGAGTTAGTGTGTCTGAACTTTAATACCATGTCCAGCAACAAAGGTGATACACTTGAACTACAACACATGGGCTCATCCTTTGCAGCCATAACAGCTTCATCACTTCTGGGAATCAACCACCTAGGCATGCAGACTGCTTCTGCAAATATTTATGAAAGAATGGGCTGCTCTCATGAGCTCAGTGAATTCAAGTGTGGCATAATACTATGAGCCCTGTGCAACAAGTCATGAAATATCCTTGCAATTAAATATTCACAGTAAACTGTTAGTGGTATTAAAACAAAGAATGACGATCACCACAGACCAAACTCGATGTATAATATAATCGATGTATAATCCATTTCAACTATTTTTTGATTATTTTTGGCATTTCTTATCTGATTGTATTGTATTGTATTGTAATAGACAGAACAGAATATGTGAGAATGCAACGGATAAAAAAACATCCAAATCTGCATATAAGCAAGTTGATATTTTGGACTACTAAGACTTTAATTTAATTTATTTATAGATTTTAAATAATGATGTGAAAATCTAAGGGATAGCAAGTAAAAGGTTTCACTATTTAATTCATTATTTTCCAATTTTAAAATTAAATTTCAGGACAGTACTTTTACTTTCCATACTGATATTTATCATTTTGACTGCAACACAACAAACCTCTAAATACCACCAGCGACATATTTTCATTGTTTTTAATTCCATAAATTCATTTTGGTGTAATCACATCAAACATAAACCCTGTCATTAGGTAAAATTTTGATTGACACTGAATGCATCAAGCATGACACTAGTAAGACTACACCTGCATGCAACCACTCAAACTTCAAGACTCTGCATCTTCAGTCACTTTTACACTGTTGCTGCAGAAGAAAATATAACCTGTGAGGCTACCTGTGTAATTTCATATTGTTTGATATTCATGGCTATTAAGAATATACACTCATGGGCCACTTTGTTAGGTACACCTTGCTAGTATCAGGTTGGACCCCCATTTGCCTTCAGATGTACCTTAATTCTTTGTGGCATAGATTCAACAAGGTGTTGAAGACACCCCTCAGAGATTTTGGTTCATATTGACATGATAGCATCATGCAGTTGCTGCAGATTTGTTGGCTATACGTCCATGATGCCAATCTCCAGTTTTGTGATATGGTGCATTATTCTGCTGGAAGCAGCCAGTACCAGATTATCATATTCAGGTAGTCTGATGTTTGGTGTGTCACACATTCAGCCATGCTCTACCTCGGTTAATGAGCGGTTTTCTGAATAACTGCTGACTTCCTACAGTATCAGCTTGAAGCAGTCTGGTCATTCTCCTCTGACCTCTGGCATCAACAAGACAGAGAACTGCCACTGCCCGGACCAATCTCTGTAAACCCTGGAGGTGGTTGTGTGGGAAAATCACAGCAGTTTCTCAGTAGTTCCTGAAATACTGAGGCCACTAATGGCCCTTCAAAGACCCTTAAATCATCTTCCTAAACGTATTACATGTCTTGAACAATAATGTAAAATGCGCACTGCACAGTCTTCATGATGAGCACCATATACACAACAGGATCGCAAAGATCTAGTTTAGCAAATAAGAAATAAAGATTAAGAGAGATTCTAAGTGTTCATCCCTGTTTATTGCAAAGGCTTGTTTTATTTTTAGGCCGTCTGCTATGGCATGTCAGCTTATAAATGCAAATCACCATTCTTTTACAGCTGCTGATTGCTTATCTGCAGTATTATGTTTATCATGGTGAACATAAAGAAATTATGCTGAATGTATCACACAAGCTTTGTCAGGCAATGTCTCGTGACTTTTTGCTTGTAAGCCAGGGAGGAGGGGCTCAAACAATGAAGTGACAGGTGCTTTATGTCATATTTTACCCTTTAAGCCTTGGTCTGCTGCTTGACATTTCCAACTGATAACAAAAATCCCCAATTACATTTGGTCACAGCAGCAAAGTCTTAAAAGTCTCTGAAATGGATAAAAGAGAGAATAAACATAATGATTTTAATGGCACTTCCCTCAGTCAATGCTCAGTGAGGAATGATTTGCAGGAAACAAAAGCCTAGTTGCCATTTTTAGCCAAACATTTCTTGCAGGTCTGTTTTAACAATGGCTCAACAAAATGTGCATAAACTCGAATGTCAACAAGACAAAAATATTTAAAAGAGACATCAGAACGTGAACATATGTTTAGCCTGCTTTGTGTCATCCAAGATTCAAGCCATTTTTGACAGTGTACTGCTTAAAACAAGGAAAGCTTAATGGAAGGTCTGGACAGCGGCCAAAGAAAATAGAGGTGATGACAGAATTACAGTAGAGCAGGTAAGTGGGTTCATCAGGTTAGAGGAAATGTCACAGAATAACTGCAAGACAAACATATTAGTAACAATTTACAGACAAAAGTGTGACATTACTGAGGAGTTTGTATATTAAAGACTGTGTTTATATAGTATGGTAAATACATTATATTGCCAAAAGTATCCAGTCATTCAGGTGTTTCAGTCACTTTCATGGCCACAGGTGTATATAATCAACCAGCTAAGTATGCAGGCTGGTTCCAAAAACATTTGCAAAAGTATGGGCTGTTCTCAGGAGCTCAGTGAATTCCAGTGTGGTATGATCATAGGATGCCACCTGTATGACAAGTCCAGTCATGAAATTTCCTCGTTACTAAATGTTCTGGAGTAAACTGCTCAAAAGAAATTAATAGAACATTTGGAGAACACATTCGATCTCAGGTGGGGGGAAAAATGCTGCATATCTACACAGACACTGAGTAATGTGCTAGGAAACAAAGGATGTCTCATCATTTCATGGGAATGAAAATGATCTACTGAGAGCTGAATTCAAAGACACCCTGAAAATCTAAGTCAAAGTGATTTTGACTAATTTCACGGCAACAACTCAACGTGATGCTCAGTAGTTCGTCTGCCCCCACGTGCTTGTATACGTGTCTGACAGTGTCAGGGCATGCTCCCAACAACACAACACATGTTTTCAAGCATTTCCTCTGCCCACAAGCTAGCACAGCTGGATACAGTTACATGATTTGATGTAACTTTACATACAGCAATCTGATGCCTGCTGCTCCTGTTGTTTTTGTGGATTTGTAACACAAGAGTAAAAATGTGCGCATATTACCTATATTTAAGGTCTTTAAGCCTGTAACACACCTGAATAAGATCTGCTTTCTTATTCCTACTTTTAATATGTATAAACTGCCTGTCAGAATATACATTTTGAAACTTCCAGAATGGAACCTAATCATAGAGAGACAACAATCAGACTTTGATTTACTGAGCTATGCTTATGCCTGCCCATCCAAAACATGCCCCCTGCCATTTGTCTCTGTCTAAGAAGGGAGCCTCCAAATCCTTCAGCGAGTCTCAAAAACCTTTGTAGCTTGGCTATCATTACATCTCCTTAAATGAATCCACTACATTTAAATGAATCTTTTTATTATAAGGTAAAGACCTTACAATAATTACAGATTAAACCCAACAATCAAAACGACCCCCTAGGAGCAAGCACTTGGCGACAGTGGAAAGGAAAAACTCCCTTTTAACAGGAAGAAATCTCCAGCAGAACCAGGCTCAGGGTGGGGCAGTCATCTACTGTGACCGGTTGGGGCTGTGGAGAGAGAGACAGGGCAAAAGACAAGACAGGTCTTTACCCTGCAATAAAAAGCGCCTTGAGGCGACTATTTGTTGTGATTTGGCGCTGTATAAATAAAATCGAATTGAATTGAATTGTGGAAGAGGGAGAGGGATTATTAATAAGTAATGAGAAAATGCACAATAGGGTATAAACAGAGTAAAAAGTAGGGGTGGGCCGATACTGGGAATTTGGTATCGATACGATACCAATACGATAGTGGTCGGTATCGCCGATATCGATACCGATACTTCCAAAACATAGTCGCGGGGG
>VOQJ01005225.1:4319-18461 GCA_015052665.1 Apistogramma diplotaenia
TTATATAATTTTCCATATGTTTTTTTTTTTTTTTTTGTGAAAAAAAAATTCTGTATATATTTTATATATATATATATATATATATATATATATATATATATATATATATACAGTTCAGTAACTGTCTCGAGCTGCTTTTTGCAATTAGATTTTTTTTATTAGTGCATGCTCAAACCTGGCACATTTTTTCATATTTTAACTAGCTGATACTTGGACATTTTTGATGATTGTATCTGTCTCAAACAAAAAAAGACCACTTAACATGTTCATTTTTTATCTTTAATAGTGTTTTTTGCCATAATTGACAGAATAACACAAACTGAATTAAATAAGAGCACGAGAGCTCAGCCCTTTCACTGTGTTCCTTTCTGCGTCCTAACTTCTTATTCTTTCCTTGTCTCCAGGTCACCCGATAGTTGTCTGTTTCGAGGATAACGTGATTTGAAACCAGACACTGTTTCTTCAATCAGCACCACTGGACATTTGGATATCATGTGTTTTGAGGATTGGTGGAAACCAGGGACCAACAAGGACAATAACCACAGACATTCCAGTGAATGAATGGAGGACCAGGAAGCATCATATAAGACTACATATCCAAACAGATCCCTGACTTTTAGCATCAACAGTAGCTGTCTCTGAAGTCTACTGCCCACCAAATCTCTCTTTGTATTATAGTTTGATTCCTTTGGACTAGAAGACTCTACAATGAAGATATATATTGACTAAAGGACTCTGGATTACACCAGGAAAAAAAAAGTCATCCTTGAAACAAAACCATGTGATGTGAAACCTTTTGTGTTTATTTTCTTGCCACAACGAGCTCCAGGACTCCTGATGCATATCTGTGTTGAAGATCTCGTGAGATCATGAAGCATTTCCGTTCCTTTTAGCCTTATGGAGCAGATATCGTTTCTGTTTCTTATCAATAATTTAAAGTGTCTGGCTTTTTTTTTTTAAGTTTGTTAGGATGTCAAGTCTTCTTTTCAAAGACAAAAGACAATGCCACAACAGTGAAACCAAGAAAAAATGTAAGATGTTTAGCTACAGCTCACCAAGGATCAACATGGCTCAGTTCTGCCAAAATGTTTTAATGATATCTGTTGTTTTCAAAGCCTGGTGACTACTATTCATTACAAATGTCAGTATTATCTCAATAAATCTAACTTAATGGATATTGGTGTTAAAAAAAAGTTTGATTTTTCCAAAGTCTTTGTTAAGGCAATTTGCATACCAGGCCATAGTGCTGTATAGGCAGGAGCTGCTGGGACTTAAAATTAGCAGGTCAAGCAAATAATCTAAAGGAAAAAAAAGAGAAAAAGCAGGAAGAGAGGGAAAGCTCACAGCTAATCAAGGTTGTGTTCATGGTGGATTTGAAATGCGAAAATCAGCAAATGCAAAAGTAGGCCACGTTCAAAAATATAAAAGGGTGAAATCTCACTGCACTGTTCTTCTCAAAATTAACAGACTTCACAAAAAAGTATCTGAAATCTGGTCCGGGGAGATAATTATCTCTTACCCTAAAACAACCTTAATCCTATTTGGCTCATTTCCCAAAGTAGATGCCAGTGTCATCCTTTGTTTATTGCATTCAATTAATGCAACCCATCACCAGCCAAATTATACTACTTGCTTACTTACTTTCTGAGATCCCATAAGGCTTTTTTCTGTTATGAATCCAAAAGCCTTGTTAATATGTGCCGTAAAATCAAACTTTTGAGGGAGTTAGGCTGAAGAGTGCGCAGCAGAAGGGTAGAGGACAATGAGTGAACGGTGAAGGATTATTTAGCCTTAGTGACATTTGAATCAGCGGGATCCAAGGGCAAATAAAATGTCCATCCATTTTAACAACATAATATAGTTATTATAATTAATTTCTGTTTTCTTCTGTAGAAGTCAGTTGGAGACAGGTTTCTATGAGCAGTTTTTCCTCTATAGGTGATTTTTATGACTCTAAGAAAATATTATCATAGAATCTGAGCTAAAATGACATTTTACTAATTTCTTCCTGTTGAAAAGTCATTTTCTGATACTGTAACCCAGACCTGAAAAAAAGAAAGGAAAAGAGAACACTTCGGTCTGGACTCCAAACAAACCCTCACTTTACGGGGAATTTCATAGCTTTAAAGTCAATTTCCATCTGTAAATGAAATGGTACATTCACCACAGATTGCCTCTTGTACTAAACACAATTAATTAAGCAAAAATGTAAAAACCTTGCTCCCAAAGACCAGACCACAGGGACTGATGCTAAAGGGAAAGAATGAGAAGGTTTGCTATGGGTAAGCGATCCAGGTTGCCTCTTGTTTGGTTAGAAATCATTAAATTACAGTAATGACTAATTTCTCATTCCTGCATGCAATTCGCCAGAGACCACCATGGATTTAATAAAGAGCTGGCGATGAATTACAAACAGTGAATGGCTGAGGAAAGGCTACGTGATTATACAGAGTAATTCATAAGTGCATTAATAAAACAATACAGAAACATCGCTAAATCATTTGAGATAAAGGCTATTTGCATAATTCATTAAGATTAATCAGACCAGGCAATCTACCACAGTGCTCCAAGGAACAGAGAGAGAAGACATGAATCTGTTCCCCTGGAAAAACCCTTTCTATCTACAAACAATGATACAAATCTACCCTTGGATCAGAGAATTAACCTCTGTGCACTTACAGCCCCTGCAGTGCCGAAACACAATCCTTCAGTCATTCACCTTTATGTGGGCTAATATTCTATTAATAATGAAAGATCTTTTCATACCATAGCTCCTCTGGGTTTTGCTGGTCTGCCATAAAAGAAGCTGAATGGCAATGCAGTTTGAATGTTTGGAAACCACAGAGCAAAGCTGAGGTCTTGCTCTTTGACAAAATTTGTTATTGACTTCTGTGTTTCATTCTGAGCAGTAAAATAATTTGGGCGAGATGTATGGGATGAGTTTGGCAGTGGTTACAGATCACGGGCCGAGATCGAACCTGCTGTGGTCCTCGCGCCGCCAGTGCTGGCCGTCTTAATCGGCTCGGGGTTAGCTGACATGTTCATGCTAATAGTTGGACACTTTGGGATGCTTAGCGTGAAATTTGTGAAGGAGCTTTGTATCAGAAAATTCATACAAAGGTCCAAGATTTATATTGCTTTGCAACTTTGAATGGCTCTTATATCACAGACTGTGTTTCTTGTTTTTCTATTTTTTCTATCTGTACAAAAATCACTACAAACTCAAAAACACAATCACTCCACTCCACTTAATTAGTTACGCCTTCCTTGTACCAGGTTGGACCCCCTTTGCTTCTGAACTACAGTACCTTACTTCTCTATAGCATAGACACAACAAGGTGCTGGAAAGACATTTTGGCATATATTGATATGATTCTCCATACTGACATAATGGCATCACACAGTTTATCAGCCCTCTTTTGGATGGAAATCTGGTCACCAGAGGCCAGCTGAGTACTGTGAATGCACTGTCAGTGTCAAGAAACTAGCATGAAATGAAGTGAGCATTGCGACATGACACAGTATCCTGCAGGAAGCAGAAGCAGAAGATGTGTACACTGTGGATCATAAAGGGATGGACGTGGTCAGCAACAATACTCAGGTAGGCTGTGGTATTTAAACAATGTTCAGTTGGTACGAAGGAGCCCAAAGTGTGCCAAGAAAATATTCCCCACACCATCACACCAACACCACCAGCCTACACCATTGGTGTTTACGTCCAATTCTGACCCTTATTCACTTTCATCTGAATGACAGCAGAAACCGAGACTTATCAGACCAGGCAGCATTTTTTCAGTCTTCTGTTGTCCAATTTTTGTGAGTCTGTGTGAACTGTGGCCTCAGTTTCCTGTTTTTAACTGACAGCAGTGGCACCCAGCGTCTACTTCAAGGTTTGATGTGTATTCAGGGATGCTCTATTTTGGTGATTGTCTGAGTTATTGTCGTCTTGTTATCTGACCCAGAGAACTGCTGCTCACTGATATTTTCTCTTTTTCATGCTATTCTCTGTAAACCCTGTAGATGGAAAATCCCAGTAGCTCAGTAGTGTCTGAAATACTGCGTGTCAACCATTCTTAGTTTTGTTTACGGTTAGATTTTGATTTGCTTTTACTTTGTGATACACAGTCATAGCCACACCAGTCCGATCAACAGCAACAGAATGTCTTTTGGACTGGAGAAGTATAGCTGGATGGTAACAAGAAGTCAGAACCGAGTGGTTTGCACCACCAGAGAGAAACACTGTAGACACTGAGGATAGCGACAAGTACTTTGGAATCTCTACAAGCAATTGGGCACCATTAAGAGGTCACTAGGAAAGCTGCAACCAACAAATATGGATGAACAAGATTTGGGGACTCAACATCTACATTGTGTTGGTCATCAGATACCCTGCTGGGATCAAGAGCTGACCAGAGGTTGAGATAGAAGCCGCTGACATCAAGACAAGAAAACTCAACTTAAACGGAAAGTTTCACCCCACACCCAGCACCCTGATGCTGTATGCTAACCACAAGGAAGGAAGCAGAGGACTGGTGAGTGTTAGAATCATTATCTAGGATGAAACAACAAAGATCCATGAATACATCAAAAAGATGACCAAAACTGATCGTGTGCTTAGTGAAACTTGAGAAAGAAGAGGGGCAAGAACAGAAACCATCATGGATGGACAGACCTCTACACGGCATGTACCACCAGCACACAGAAGTGACTGATATAGAAAAATCCTATCAATGGCTGGTCAAAGCTGGACAGAAAGCACAGAGGCACTAATCATGGCAGCACAGGAACAAGATCTAAGCACACAATTGATAGAGGCTGGAGTCGACCACCCCAGGCGAGACCCCAGGTGCGGGCTGTGCAGAGATGCCTCCTGAGACAATCCGGCGCACAACAGCAGGGTGCAAGATGCCAGCAGGCAGGGCATACATGGAACACAATAACCAAGTGACTGGCATAGTATACAAGAACATCTGTGCCAAGTTTGATGTGGATGTCCCGAGATCAAAGTGGGATATGCCCCCAAAGGTGGTTGAGAATAACAGAGCTAAGATCATGTGGGACTTCCACATACAGAAGGATGAACTGGTGATGGTGAACCAACCTGACATAGTAGTGGTTAGGCAGTAGAGGAAGAGGTTAAAGTGATAGATGTAGCAATACTAAGTGATAGGAACATCAGGAAGAAGGAATATAAAAAGCTTGATAAATACCTGAGACCGAGAGATGAGGAAGAGAGGATGGGGAAAGCGAAGGTAACAGTGGTCCCCGTGGTAATCGGAACACTCGGGACAGTGACCCACAGACGGGGAGAGTGGCTCCATCCAGCAGAATTCAGGAGCGATGTCTGAGATTGCTGTCCAGAAGAGTCCAGTTCTGGAAACACTCTGGATATCTGGTGTAATCTGGAAGGAACGACTGCTTGCTTGAGTAGTCAAACTAGTGTAATTGCGAGGTGACATTGCATTGTAGCTGCTTTAACCTAGGGCCACTAGCTTTGGTTTATGGGCTTTTAAAATGTTGTGAGAGTATACTGTAGTTACTCTGAATCATGGCTGAGATGAGAGCATTATTTTCAGAACCTGTTCACGTCACTCATTAACACCGGTAACCAGTTCATTTTGAAGATCTGTTTGAAAATGGTCTGAACCCCCCTGTTGCCACTTGGGTAAATATGTTGCTACAGCAACATATTTACCCAACATTGGCTACAGCCAATAACATTTCAGTTTTGTGCTGAATTGTCTCTAAGTGCCGCAATTTTCCTGTCAAATTATTAAGCCTCGCCTTTATTTTTTTTCCTTATCAGGAAGAAAAATAGCCCAGAAATTGCATTTAAATCATCCTGCACATTAAACTTCTCCAGTGTATCTCCTTATAATGGAATTCTTTGAGGTGTGTTATAGTGTGCAGGTTATTAGCTTATAGCTAGTTTCATTACAATTTTTACAGACTTATGCCTCTGAAACTGTTGATTAAAATCCTCCCATAACTCCTACCAGGAATAAATTCCCTGGTCAGCCATCTGAAGTAGAAAATAATGTGACTAAAATGGCATTTCTAGCTGTGGTCAGGGATCTGCACACGTCTTATTGGCAGTGGATGAGACTGACTCGCCAATCCTATTTTTATTGGCAGGCCATTATTAGACTTAAATTTCAGGTAAACCTTATCTCAGAGTTCCAGCCCTCTTTTTGTCTATTTGTGTTTTTCAAAATCTAAATTTAATAAAAAATAAATAAATCTAAATAATTGAAGAGCACTAAAACAATTTGCTTGTATTTCAGGCTGATCAAAATTAAACAAGCAAAAATAAAAATACTAATCTAATATTCCTTCTCACAAAAAAGAGAAACAAAAGACAGCGCACATCTAGATCTGAATCAAGCAGGGTCCTGCACTATGCAAAATGTGCACACAGAAAACAAAGCTCTCAGTTACACAAACACCATCTGCTGGGTTTGCCCAGGCTTTATCTTGACAGGATGAATTAGTTTGAAAAACTGTCAGATACACCCAGCAAAATTAGATTTTCTCATTTCATAATGAAAGCCGACAGACTGTAATGAAAAAGTGCTCGATCTTGAAAACGGCCGTGATGAACTGTAAAAGTCTGTCTGGAAGAACTTTGCTGTGTTTTTAAAAAAAAAAAATCTAATTGTACTAGTCCTTGTTTTCAATATCAGGGGTATTTTTCTTCCATAAATTGGATGTTCTAATTCAGTTTTGGTCGGAGTTTGATGTTATTTCTGACGGCTGTTTTGTGTTATTCTTGTCAACTGTAAGCAGTTTATTTTGAAGTGAGTCGCGCCTCTCTCTGTGCGTGCACTGCTGTGACCCAAGGCATAATGGGATTATCCTGCTCAAGGCAAGACGTAGATGCCTTGAATTCTAATATCAAAGTATTCTTTGCTGTACCTGACACGTCCTTCTCTCTGTGTTTCTCATGCCTGAGTGGACAGAGATGCGATTAGCGCATGAATCACAACACAGCCCACGAGCTGTTTCGGCAAGTCATTCACACATTCTGTTGAGGCTTCCTATCCAAAGATTTTTCTTTTCCCTTTTCCTAGCTATTTACAGCAGCACACACTGTACTTTCACATGCACCACAAGCAGGTTTCTGGGCAAACCAAGTGTCAGCTAATCAGATGTAGTTTTTCTGTTACCCAAAATGCTGTAGAGAATTCGGACTGAACCACTATGCTCAGCAAGTCTGAAGCTGTACTGTGTCCTATAGGTGCTGTTTCCAAGTATGGTGTTGACAAGACATTAGTGCTGGCCAGTGCATTTGCTCTTGCCTCTCATCAGAGACACTCTCAGCTCCCACACTGCATTATCACAATGCCCTCGGGTCAGTGAGAAGGCCTGCTGTAATTTGAAAAGGAAATTATCTTTTGTGCAACTTACTCAGACGGACCAAAAGTAGGGGGAGAAGAAGAGGGCGGGTTGGTGGTTGTAAACAGGCAGGGGGGAGTTGATAGAAAGGTGAAACATTCAACTCCACCAGTAGCCTGTGAAAGGGTTAATGGGAGTGAGGCCTGCAATGAGCTGATATCTATCTGGATGGGCAGAGAGGGAGAAGCAGAGACACACAAAATGACATTCTGATGGATTTGTAACTGCCTTTTTTCTCCTTGGCCCCGTTTTGTGATATGTGCCTGCTCATTTTTATTTACTTACCTCATTTCTTGATGCTCTAAATAGAATCTATTTCTTTGCTAATGGTCAGGTTACACTGCAGGAGCAGGTGCAGTCCCAGTGTGGCATTTGATGACTGAAGGGACCAGAAGACGATGTTAATGAAATTAAAGTATCTTTAACTTAGTGGGGTCAGTGGTCCATTGTGTTGTCTCTAAATTTACATTTACTTCACTTTTATTTATACAGCACCAAATCACAACAAGAGTCACCTCAAGCTGCAGAACCAGGCTCAGAAAGGGGCAGCTATCTAAGGGCGTGTTCAGGGTCACCTGATCCAGCCCAAACTATAAACTTGATCAAAACAGAAGGTTTGAAGAGCGGGCGTCTCCTGAATCCAGACTGGGAGCTGGTTCCACAGAAGAGGGGCCTGAGAGCTGAAACCACAAGTAGGAATGACTCCAAGATTCCTCAAAGTGTTACTGGAGGCCAAAGTAATGCCACCCAGAGTAAGAATGTGGTTCACACACTGTGTCTAAGATTTGTAGGGCGTAAAGACAAACTGGAAGAAGATGAGCTAGACTGTGTTTTGTGTAACCCAGGAGTTTCAGTCCAGAGCAAGATATCACCAGTACTGAACTGAATGCAATGATTTGCAAATCTCATAAACAGATATTATATTCACAATGGAACACAGAAAACACGTCAAATGTTTAAACTTAGAAAATCAGTCATCTTAAGAAAAAAATATCTCATTTTGAGCCTCTTTTTTTAACAATAGTCTGAAAATGTTTGGGAATGTTGGGGAACTTGTTTGATGTAGGATTCTAGCTGCTCCACAGTTCTGGGTTTTCGCTCTCATATTTTTCATTTCATGATGCTCCAAATGTTTTTCACTTGGTAAACGGTCTGAACTGAACGGAAGCCAGTTTAGCACCTGGACTCTTCTACTGCTGTAACAGATACAGTATGCAGTTTAGCATTGCAGTGCTGAAATATATTTTTCTAAAAATAATGTCTGTATGGAAGCATACGTTGCTCTAAAGCAGGTACATACCTTTCAGCTCTGATGTGCAAGCTACCAATTCCATAGCACTAATGCACTAATGTCATTTCTCAGTGATACAGACTTTTGAACTGAGTGCTGATAACAAGCTGGATGGTCCCTCTCCTCTTTAGTCTGGAGGATGCAGTTTCCAAAAAAAAAAAAAAATTCTGTTTTCCATTTAGCTTCAGTCCATTCTAAATGAGCTTTAGCCCAAAGAATATGGCAGTATTTCTGGATCATATATATATATATATATATATATGGCTTCTTCTTTGCACGAATCATGATACAGCTTGAACCGAAACCTGAGTTTGTGGATGGTAAAATGAACCGTGTTCACAGACATGATTCCTGGAAATGTTCCTGAGCCGACAGTGATTTCCATGACAGAATTATACCAGTTTTTTACATTTCCACCCGAGGGTCCAAAGATCACGGGCATCAAATACCGATTTTCAGCTCTGTTCTTTGGGCCCAGAGATATTTTTCAGATTTTGGGGATCTTTTGATGATGTTTTGTACTGTAGATGATGAGATACTCTGAAATTGTTCCAAAATTTGTAGATGCAGTTTGCAGATTGGTGAACCTCTGTCCATCTTTACTTCTGAGAAATTCTGAGATGCTCTTTTTATACCCAATCATGGTACTGATCTGTTGCCAAATAACAAATAATTTGTTGCAAAATGTTCTTCCAGCTGTTTCTTTTAAAAAGCACTTTTCCAGCCCTTTTCTGCAGGTCTCAACTTTGTTTTAGATGTTTTGCTGCCATCAAATTCAAAATAAGCAGTTTTTCTTAAAATGGTACAATGTCTCAGTTTAAACGATTGATATGGTTTTTTTTTTAATGTTCTATTGTTAGTAAACTATGGATTTATAAGATTTGCATACGGTCAAAGTGCAAATCTACCTTGGGGGCAGAGGAAGTCCTCTAGTAATCAGAAAGCCAGCGGTTCAATCCCTGGCTGCTCCAGCCTTCATGCCGAAGTATCCTTGGGCAAGTAACTGAATCCTGAGTTGCCCCTGATGTGTTCATCAGTATGTGTGTGTGTGTGTGTGAATGGTAGTGTTCAAGGATTATTTCATTTCTTCTAAGGTACTTAGAAGTGCTTGTATGACTGAGTGAATTAGGCTTGTAGTAAAAAAATGCCTCAACTGTCAGTTAGAGTAAAAAAGCACTACAGTACCAGTCCAATCACCTTCTCTTATATGAAACATGCAGATGTAAATGTTTGCATTTTGAAAGTACACTGAAAATTAGATTCATGTCAACCTTTAAAGTGAAATCAATGAGGGTTGAGAAAACTAAAAAATAGGTACAGTTCAGCTTCATCCAGTTTGATACTAGATTAGTGATTTACCACACTGGGAATGAACGTTCTCGCCCCACCTCCTCACAGCCATATGGAAGTGTACAGGTGACCGTGGCGATTAATAAAAATGATTTATCAAAGTAAATAGCTGGAACTGCTCATTCTTGACTGCCCATGAGGTACGGGGGAACTTCCTCCAGCAGATGTTCCTGACTAATTATCTATTGTTGCAGAAATCCCACAATCCCTCAGTTCCTCCACTGTCTTCCGGTGGGAGCCTGGTCATCCCTGTTTCATATCCTTGGCTTGGTCTCCACTTACCCGGGGCACTCCTCTCCATCTGTGAAGGCAACCAGAGAGACGCACAGACCAGCCCACCAGCAACACGCAGCATTTCACAAACATTTAACTGTCACTTTCAAGTGAAAACACCTTTCTGTTCTCCTGTTTAAGCTCAATGGAAGAGGAGTTATATAAAGTGCAACAGTCTAGAGCTGTTAAGCTGAAGTGCGCTTTGCAAATCACTGTGGTGTGGTGGGCTGTGATGAAGCCATGTAGCTATTTATGGAAACACGCCTTTGCGAATTAGGCATTTAAAATTATTTAAAGCAATCCAGATTCAATTTATGCACTTAAATTCAACAAGTGGATTTAACTCAACATTAAAATGAAAAACCCCTGCAAGCCGATAGATTCAAAGTTACCTTAGCAGCAGTGTGCAGAGTTAATGTGTTGTGAATCCCTTTTCAAAAGTGTTTAGCATCGGAGAGTCAGAGTTTTCTGCTCTTAACACCGTTGCCTACAATGAGCATGTTGGCACATTTTTAACCGATGAATAATTTAACAAAAGAGCATTAACATCCAGAGAAAATGAAAAAGTGCACATACTTCCACAAATACAGCCTGAATATTTCAGGAGGGAAAGGTCTAAGAAAATCACCGGGTTTAGCTGCATAACGTGAAATGACAGAATACTTCTGTTTCTGTCAGCTGTCTAAAACTCCCCAGCCTCTACTAGCATCTTCCATTCGGACTAATGGACCAGCTGGTTGAGAAAAACCCTTCTTATATGCAGAGAGAACTCCAGCAGCACCTCAGACAGCCCAGGCCAACGCAGAACAGCGCTGGAATGGATTAAGATATGCCTGGCTGCCTTTCGCAGTCCTGTCAATGTGGGCTGGGTGTCTTTGCTACACAGATCAGAGAGACACAGGAAGGTCATCGCCGCTGGGAAAAGGAGGCAGTGAAAATATTGTCCTGACAAGATGTAGAGTGACTTTTGCAACCCGGGGCTTGTGTTTTAGATTAAACCATGTTGGCTGATAGAAGAGGTGAAGTCAAAGGATGTGTAAAAGAGGGAATTGAAGGTGTTGATGTTGCCACCTTTGAATTAGCAGCTCTCACCTTAAAAATCAGTTTTCACAAAAATTATGAAGTTTAAGTGTTCAAGTGTTATTTAATTTCTTCTAGTATGTGGACTAAATAGTTAAAAAACGTAACTCAGTAACAGAACTCAGAAAAGTACAGTCTAAGAAGCTGAATGGTATACTGCACGTATTGATTTCTTTATAACTTAATAATTTAACTACCAGCTGGATATCACAGGTGCAAATAAATTTTACTGAACCTGGATTAAATAATAAATATTTGCGGGAGACTTTTTTCAGCCATGGATTAATAGTATCTTGAGAATTTATAAAACATGCCCCCAGTGCAACAGTGTAGCCCACTGCGTTTCTGTCAGTGATCGATGTCTATAAGCCACAGAAGACACTGGCTACACAGAATAAAACACTTTTAGCTGCATCTGTTTATTATTGATTCAACCTTTTTCATTTAAGCAGCTGATAATAGGGGAGATATAAATCACATTATTTAGTTTGGAAAGAATCACTGTTATTGTCTTTTGAGTAGACTCAGTTCAAAGATTTGTGGGGAAAAAAAACCTTTTGTATCAAATTTCAAAAACATTCAAAAGCATGCAGATTTATTAAAATAAATTTTTTTCAGAAAATGGCCCAATAGTTTTTTTTTGCTTAAGGGAATGCCTTTTGTCTGATTCATACTCCACTTTAGTGTTTATTACGTCTGCTGTTTTGGAACCGACTGCCGGTTTGGCAGTTTAGGCACAGTTCTGGCATGGTCCAGAATACCTCAGCAGCCGTCTCTATTAGTTTGGCTGATTCAGGGTTGTTAGCCATTTTTTAATTTCCCATTAGACCCACAAAATTCTATTCATGTTTCTCTAAGGTAGCCCATTAATTTACTGTGATGCATGTGAGATGGTGAGTGAGGGCTCTTTGCCAAGAGTTGGTTAGCATTTTATGCATAAAAGAAATACAGAGTGGAGCAGATGGTTACATTAGGGACTGATGATACTGACACAATGCAGCGTGTGAATGTGTCTGTGTGCGTGCGCAGGTGTGACAAAATGGCATACTTACTGTGTTTGTTTTTATTAGGATATTAGAAAGTGATGATGAGCACAGATCCTGTGTTTCACGTGTATCTCTGCGTGTGCTGTTGATGTGTATGATAGCATTAGCAATCTGCCTCCGTCTCATCAGGTTAGGAATGCACAAGTGTTGAAAATGAATAGTAAAATCAAACACTGAGCAGTGCATTCAAATCCATCAGTGTTTTGATCTGCAAAGATAGGGAGCGCTTGCTCACGGACACGGAGCATTTTTGCCTGCGGTGTTTGAACAAGTGAGGCCTGACAGAAGGCTTGGCTGACTCCACACTGCAGGACTTCACTTTCATTAAACTCCACGTGAGTCTCAGCACACTTTTCCTTTGTTGCCTGCACAGGACCAGCGTTTTTCATTTTGCTATATACTGTTGGTTTCCCACAGCGTGATTCTGGGCTTATGAATGTGCTGTAACATAAGTTTGCGGATTTAATTATGTGATATAGTCTCACAGCGAGGGAAAAATAAAACAGGCCTAATCACTGATAATGAATCTAAACTGTTTATTTCACAGGATCTAGGCTTGCAGTCAAAGATTATTTTTGCTGTTGAAAATTTTTACTTGTAAGACCATAGTTTCTATAGATACCAATAACTGAAACAGTTTCTCACATATCACAATTTTGGGAAATGAAATTTCTATTAATGATCATTAAATTATCTGCGTGGGTGCAGGTTGTTTACGGTCGGAGCGAGAGTTAGATTAGAGTTTGATTGACACAGAGCATTGATCTCTGATGTCAATAGTTTTTAAATACGATTGAAAAAGACAGAAATCATTGGCGCAACTGAGGGGTCGTCGAACAAGAATGTCACTGTAATGAATGTATATGTAGCTAGATGTCTCAGCAGACAAAGTGAAGAATCAGGTAAGTGACTGAGTGGTTTATTGACTGACTTTATTCTCATTTATTTAATTGCCATAAAAATGATCAGGGCACCAAATTGTCATAATGAGGTCCTCTCGGTTCAAGGGCCTTTTATATGGGGTCAGGTAAAAAAAATCCATAAGTACACTGTAATGAATACATTTGAAAATAGCAATAGCTTGCCACTTTCCAAAGCCTATTCAAATGAATGTTAGCCTGAATGTACAGCTAATAGTCATTAGCTGTTCTGTGAATTTCTTTTTACTTGTGGCAGTTTGAAAATGGCAGCCGACCTAAAATGCTAATTGGGATCCAAGGCTCAAACTTGTGTAAAGTGAAGTATTAGATTTCAGTCTATCATGCAACCCCCACCCCCGTCCCAGTCATAAAACACATATTTTCAAGGGTGCAGATCGTGGTGTTATGTTTGTCATAATTTTCAAAGGTGGTAAACACATCAGACATGAAAGCCGTAATCAGTGTGAAGATGAAAAGAAGCAAAGGAGCCCTCATGGAAGAACCTCTGAGGGGGCTGGAGACATTGCAATTATAGAAACTATTGACTTGTGTTTCCCAAGGTATGATCAATTGCAGTGAAATAATGACATCTCTGTGTTGTTTTGACCCATTCACAGCGAAGGCAATTTATTTTGTGTGACAGGAGGCTTGCAAGGGACAACTCAGTTGATGTGTGCCAGAGATCAGGCAGAGGAGAGTTCTCAGCCGGAAAGACAGAGAAGAGAATCAGAGGAAGGTCATTACTTTGTAGCCTGGCCTCTTTTACCAAATGTTTTCTTTTTTTTTT
>VOQJ01005226.1:1960-27071 GCA_015052665.1 Apistogramma diplotaenia
AAGATATATTGTAATTAAGTTTCAGTCGCACCAGAATAGGAGATAATCGCACATATATATGTATTTATGTGTGTGTGTGTGTGTGTGTGTGTGTGTGTGTGTGTGTGTGTGTGTGTGTGTGTGTGTGTGTGTGTCCGGGATCCAGACTGGATAAGCAGTAGAAAATGGATGTAGGGATGCATTGTGGATTTTAACGATCATCATCAATTTCACTGATATCTATGTGCAGCCAAATTGAACATGACGAGTCCAAACGGATTTAAAATAACTACTGTGAGCTAAGACATCTGCAGCAACAGGGATGTGTCCCTGCAATATGCAGATCTGCTCTGTATTTTTATTTTTTTATTTTTGATGATGAACAACTTTCTGCAGACATGGGCTCTTGGTAATAACGGTACCTTGGATTTTAAACAGCATTTCACAGCTGAAATAAAGTGGTTAATAAACATCTGGCCTTGAAGAAAAAAGGCTGTACATAGCTTCAACTTGGTTATGCTCATTCAAGTACAGTTTGTCATTAATTTTTATATTAAAAGTAGCAAACAACTAGTAAAATGCAATACCAAGAAAGAAAGATTACCATGAAATCTGAAATTGTGTGAGAGCGTCAGCGTGCCAAAAAATGCAAGGAGAGGAGGGAAATTAAAATGAGAGTCAGGGACATCGACAGTATCTAAAGCAAATATGTTTGACATTCCAGGATCATCATCCTGTAACATTTATTGAGTTTTTCACAGAAAAAGTTCAATTCTATCTAAGATTCCATTAATGAACATGATAAATTGTAATTGCAAGGTCAGTGGAAGTCAAGTATTGATCACTCTGCAAGATAAGTGAGCAACCATTATCCTTGAATTTGGCCAACAAATGAGGGCAGCAAATGACTGGAAAAGGAATAATTAAGAAGACAAGCCAGTGATTCTACAATAAAAATTGATTTAAGGACCTTTTGAAGTATGACCTATGAAAAACCGACTAAAGCGTAGTGTCATGTTCATTTGCCTCAGTGTTAGGTTACACCTCAAAAACATGAATTCGTTTTCATGAGGAGCTCCTGTAATAGAAAAAAGTGCAATATTATTATAAGTTGTTTTTAGGAGGTAGTCACAGCCACCTCTAATGACTCCATCACCCTTTGAAAAGCTCCACATGATTCTGAAAACTAACCTTGCCCTGAGGAGAACACAGGCTCTCCTACAAAAAACTGACATCATTTGAGATTTGAATATGTGAGCAACTACATGTTCAAAATAAACAAAATTAAACAGGCTTCATGTTGAACACCACATGCTTTTTTTTTTTTTCAAAATTTGAACAAGAAATTCTGAAGCACACACATTATCTGAACACGTGGCTTACGACACCTGCCAGCCCCACCCCTAATATCCCACCCAGCATCACCTCCACACCCATGTCTCCCGCCAGACATTTTTCCATTTGCACCTCTTCCTCCTCCCCTCTGGGGTGTACAAATCAGCTTGACAAGGAACAACACTTCTTTCACCTCACTCTCTACCACCTTTCCTGGGAATATGATGCTATTATGCACAAGCAAGAAGCCCCTAATACAACATAGGCTTTTTTTATGTACTTCAGACTGAGAATTGGGTATTAAGAGTGGGCAAGGAGGAGAGCTGTTTGTAACTACAACGCTTGTGTGGGTAGACTCGACCAGACGGTTTTCTTTGCCTGACACGCTGTGAACAAGTCTATTTGAATATCAAAGGGGAAATAGGGAATGTGTGAAATAGGTTTGGAACCGAGCTGATTATGAATGCATCCAAGGAGCGAGGGAGGAGGTCAAAGGTTAGAGAGTTGGGAATGGGACTGTGTGCGCACACCTACTGGGAAATTGATAAGTTTAAAGTGTGTATGTTTGCTTATGTGCACATCTGTGGCAAATGTGTGGTGATACGCAGGCTTTGTGTACAGGGGAGACTGTCACTTCAAACATGCCCCAGGGCAAGGCAATATAGTACAGAACACAATGAGAGGGCTATGGAACAAAGAGAAATAAAATTTTTAAAAAGACTGCAAATGCATTATGGTGTGTTGCAAGGCTGCAGTAGTTATTGGGATATATTCACACTTCACCTCCCAGATGACCACTGGCATACTCTGATGCTTTCACACAACAAAGAGGCAATAAAAAAAACTAAAGGAGGATGGTGTAAACGTCTCGTGGCTGTGAGATAAGCAGAGGAATATGAGGGAATGGTGACACATCTATGGCTAGAAAATTGCTATTTTCATCATTTATTCATAGGAAATGTGATTGAATCTGGATGAGGTTCTTTGATTGTGAAGTAGTGCTTTGCAAAGGATAGCAGCATACCCACACACACAGCTGAGGATTTGGTGTATACGTGTACACAGTGTACAAACTTTAACTCTCAGCCTCATATACATACATGCGTTCTGATCACATATTCCAGATGTGGCTACATATGGAGCTGTAATAGAGTCTTTAAATGAAGCATTGGATTAATTGAAGCGTTCGAGATGAGAAAGCAAGCAATTAAGACCCCCAGTGTGTTTGTATGTGTGTGTGAGGCATGTGACCATGTGCCTGTGTAGCCGTGCGCATGTGTGTAATGAAACACGGGTGCGCACACAACACTCGAGAGACATAAATTACAGACAGAGCAGATTAATTTCAAACCCATTAGAGATATGTGAATGTGGATAAGTTACAAAACCATTACACAATCTACATTAATACCGCTGCTCACGCTAATCTTTACTTACATAAGATGTGGGAACGTGTGCAACAATACAATAAATATCATAACCTCTCGGAGCAAATGCATGTGTTTTCTTTTTTGTTTTCATTTTTTGAAACTAGCATAAACTGATAGTGACAATCAAAGGAGGGAGTCAGAAAATGTGTGAAGAAAGCAGGGGAAAGACATCCTCCAGAAGCTCCGAGCAGTCTGACTTTCGCACACTTTTGGTCGACACACCAGCCATTCATCTATCACATCACTGCAGAGGAGTGCTGCCAACGAAAACTCTAAATTCGATTAGAATAATTCAATTTACTTATGTTTTAAAAAGCAGCACTCATAGCAGCCATCTGTGTTCTGAGCTACATGGAATGCAAAGCTTGGTTTCCACCAGCAAAGTTGCTCCTGGGGGCAGCATACACTGTGTGGCAAACTAAGAACAGCAGTGTGGCGTAAGGGGCAGCTCTCACTACTTCCGACCTAAGATACCGTGCTGCAAGTGCAGACGAAAAAAAAAACAGAGAGAGACACAGAGAGAATTATTTAGCCTACTGTAACAGGGGTACATAAGTGGAGGCGTATCACTTCATCACCTGAAGGTGAGTTACAATGAGTCATTTGCCAAGAGCTGTTTTTTACTGTTAAACTTCTTTAGCCATCTTACATTTTAAAAGCTACTTGTTTTATTAAGAAAATGTTAAAATTGTTTTACATTTTTGGTTTAAAAATAGATAAAATCGATTAAAACATCCATTCATCGATGCTGATCCTTTTCTGGGTTGCAGGGGATGGGAGCCCACCCCGGCTATCATACCGTGACTAGTACCTACTCAGCCCGACTCGACCCAGTTTGTTTTTTGTTTTTTTGTTTCCATTACAATTGCATAACACCTCAATGGGGGTGGAGTCAATATAGCAAAGCAGGCAGAAGTCACTTGACGTAATTTGTATGCGACTCAATTTCGGAGACCTCCTGATATACTCGAGTCAAGCTGAGTAAGCACTAATGGAAACACTGCATAAGTGAAAAGATACTAGCTAGCTAGTTGGAAATAGATTAATGATCTGCAGGCCCTAGATGGTTTGATGTTAGTACAATATATTCCACAATTAATTTATTCCAGGGACACCCAATATATCAGCGGCTTTAAGATGATTACAACAGGAGCTTACATTTTTACGTTTGTTCTGGAAACACTGCGGACAGCAGAAATTTTTCAGGATACACAAGTGAAAAGTGTAAAATATAAACCCACTCAGAAGTTTTTTCTTCCATGGTGTGTTTTTCTTATACCCTAAGGGAACACAATGAGTTTCCACATTATCAAGAAGCAGCTCGGATGTCCTTGAGGCCTTTCATGGAGGCAGAACAAATGAGGCCGCACAGAAGACAGTCAGGTCATCGTGCTCCGAAAGGCTCCACTGAGCCACACTCCTTTCACGTTGCCCCGAAATAGTGAGACCTCACTAAATAGAGAGTTCGGCTTCCAAAATAAATCCAACACAAACTTAAAAACCCAGTCGTGAATGCTTTTTTTCTCTCTGCGCTTTTAATTGTGACACTAATTGCTGGTAACAGTTCAGCCTAATTATCTATGTCAGAGAATTAGCTAAACTCTGAAGCTTTAAGGACAGAGAAGAAGACCTAATTCAGCTAGATTTTTTATTTATTTATTTAAAATGGCCACTTTCAGTACTGTAGGTTAAGAATAATCTGTACCTAAAAGAAATAAATAAACAAAAAGGTTGTCCATTAATTAGTCTTGTAAAAGAAACAAGTTTACAAAGACGAAAACATTCACTTGTTATTGGTTGCTGTTGGCCCTGAAATTCTGTAGTAGCGATCTCCAGAAAGTATCACCAGAAAGTGCAAAAATTCAGAAGTATCTGAAGTTGTGAAGTTTGTGCATTACCATTTTTATGCATTTGTTAACGGTGCATAGCTGGATTTAAAATGAACAATCAAACTCTTATTTCCAAGACTCTGTTGGTGAGCATTTGAGTTAATAACTATATTGACTTGAAGCAGACCGTTGAGGGGAAAAAAAAAAGGAGTTTAGGAAACTCCAAGCAGAGAGACAGAAAGACACACATGACTAAGCTTTAAGTGTTGAGTAATCCCGGAGCCAGAAGAATTAATCAACTCAATCTCTCATTTCTAACCCTGTTCCTCTCCCTCCTTCCCTATGGTAAGTTTAATTTGAAGCGAGAGAGAGAAAAAGTCCTTTCCACACTGTCTCAATACATATTTTTCTAATTTCTTCCTTCAGAAATCTCTTAATGGCTTCTTCGCTAGACCCTGATGAAAACAATGACTTTTAACCTTCCTCCTCCTTCATCCATCTTTCCCCTCCCTCCATCACAGCTGACTTATTTCACTTTCTAAATGATTTCTTACTCCTTCATTCTCTTTTCAGCCATTCAGGCCTCGGCCCGGGCTTGTGGTCGGTGCGACGCATTGTGACAGGTGAAATGAAAGCTCAGAGAAATCTCATCTTCTTATAAACCCTTGAGGCATTCAGTCAGTCAAAAAAAAAATATTTTTCCACCTTCTTTCTGAGGCACCGACAGATGGGAGAAGGGAAAAAAATGAGCCGTTATATGAAGACCATTTGGGGTTTTCCTTCATCGACAGTTAATCAGCGCTGTTCGTTTTGTAGCAGTGGGGAGCTGGGGCAGTACATTTTGCATATATTTACAGACTCAATGCAGTATGAGTGACATTTCTTGTCAAGAAAAGGATTACAGCCTGCATTGTAATGCCAGCTTTAAGCTAAATATCAAGACAAGCCTAATCAATGCTACATTATTTATACAGTTTACCCCTGATAGTCACAAGAAGTTGCGCAGACAATGCCAGATGATCTGTTGCACTTTGTTTTTTTTTATCAAGTAGTCTTTTCAAATTACCTTTTCTATTTTATCTATACCATGTCAACAAGGAGCTTGGTGTGAAAAAAGGCTTAGCAACAGACAGCAGCAAACAGTGCTGTCAGGCATTGCTGATTGAAACCTCAAGGTCACAGGCAGAAGAGCAGAGCCAGGGAGGGAGAGGAGGAGGAGAGGAACGAGAGGGAGAGAAGAGAGAAGTTGGGCCAACACAACAGTTTAGACTCTCCGGGGTCTGGCTGTGTAGCTCACTCACTGTGCTATTTTGTGCGCGTGTGAAAGTGTGAGTGAGAGGTTTTCAAGGCCTCTCCCTGTAGGCGGATTCTGCAAAGTCACCCTGCTCAGTGCATCGCGTCAATCTCTCCATCGCCATTCCGCTCTTCACACTCGTGTTGTCTGCCTTTCCTTTTTCTTAAGTGCAACTTCACCAACTGCAACACGTCCTTCCAATCTTCACAGCACTGTAGGCACATCTCTCTGATGCTATCGTTCCTCCTCTTTATCTTACCAAACTTTCTCCACCACCATCTGACACGGTCCTTCCGCTGCAGACGCCTCCATCTTAGCCAAACATGACCTAATATCCCTCACCTCCCTCAGCCTTCTTCTCTACTGTCTCTACTAACTGCAACAATCCATTATTTTCTTTTTCTTTTCAGTAATCTTGTCTATCATAATATTTTCAACCGTTTTTTCTCAGCCCATAACCTCCCTCCTTCTTTTCATCCATTTACATGACCTCAACCTTGTCTCTATGTTCATGATACTCTATTATTACCCCAAGCATGAAAAAAAATCCTATTATTCCTACTTATTTACCTTTCTCTGCCATTACCCCCACCCCTGCTATTTTGTCAATACTTTTCACACAATCTGCCCCTGCCATATCTTTTTCCTCTCTTCCTCTTGCCATCAATCCACACTTACCCATTACACCTCAAAATGGTTGGCAACCTAAAGGAAAATAAGATTAAGTGCGCTAAGGTGTTGAAGCTCTGACCATTATGGTGAAGAGCTTTGTCTACCATGTCAGGTGTTCAATTAAGCTGAGAACATATTACTGCTGAAGCTGTAGCACATGACTCATCATTTTCATACTCATCAATCCACTGTCATGTTCCCTCAATCAGTATAGAAATGTTTCCATCACAGAACAAGGGCAATCACTCATTACAAATTTGTACTGATTCCCAGCGACCCTTCTCTCTAAGGTGACAACGGTAACAAACTATTCCATGAAAATGCCGACCACAGCGTAACAGACACCAGCTGTAGGTTCAATGGTTTAGATTTTCCTTTCGATCTGTCGCTTGGCTGTATTAGGGAATCTGCTCTCTCTGCTCAGTTCATTCATCCATCCCTCTCCTCACCTTGTAATTCTCCACTCTTACTGTAGAGCTCTCGCCTCTGTTCTCTCAGGTAGGCACTCATACTGATGGCATGGGATGATGATTCAAACCTACAAAAGACAAAAGGTTCAACAAGGGGGCACACAAAATATTTGCACAATAAGTATATATATATTTTTTTTCCTTCCTTCTTGCTGTTGGGAAGGGATAGCCTTAATATTGTGAAGGAAAGTCAAGCCAAGTAAAGGAGAGTTCATTTAAAGGGACTGAGACCCTTAGGGAGGTAAAACTGCTGATTTCAGACAGCGGAAATACTGAGGGACAGCAGCAAGCCCCAGTGAAAGCTAGATAAGGATTATTTTGAACTGCTAATCATGCTAAGCATTGTCCAAGAAGAACGATATGTTGGAAATGAGCACTCTAGATCCTCTTTAATATGTTGAAAACAATATGGCTTATTAGTGGTTACCAAAGAACCCTTAACATAACAAAAAAAACTGCTGAGAGCTCTTTAGCAGCATCCTCTCTTTTGCTATCCTCAGTGCACTGCTAATAGGAAGAAACACACTGTTGGTCTCGACGTGTACTACTATAATTCAACAGATTTTAAGCTACATAGATCATTAGGCACTGCTGTTGCTTCTGCTCTGTTATTTTTGGGTTACACATGCTTTTCTTTACTGGGTTGTCTTTTTTTTTTTCTTCTTGGATTAACACAAACATTATAGTAAATAGTGTGATCCTTACTTGAAGAGCGACTGCTTGGCACGCTGTGGTTTTTTCTTTGCAAAAAAGGCAGCAAACTCACTGCCAGTGCTCGCATAGGAGAGCTGAGCCGAGGGCTCAGTGGCACTGCGGCTGTTCTTCACATCCAAATACTCCATAAGCAGAACCTACGCAACACAAAGAACAATGGGTCAAAATGTACAAAAGCTGAAGAAACAACGTTTAAGAAGGAAAAATTGTCCCTAAAGTAGGTGACATGTTCAAGTCAATTTAAACACATGCTAAATGCAGCCCAAATACCTGGTAATGGTTCACTAAAGTACAAACAGTGTTCATGTAACATCTCTTTCTAAGGTTTTCTTTGTTCACTGAAGAAGAAAAGATATGAAATTTGCAACAAAATGCACAGTTATATCACAATTATGCACACTCATGTAGAGGACTACTTAGGCTTACTTAGGACACACAATCATATCCTTTGAGCTTGACCCTCCTGCTCTGTTCTCTTGTCAGATTATTCATGTAAGACCTTCCTTTTTATCCTAAGGTCTTTGTGCAGCAGGTGCACTCATAGATAATAGGAGAAAATAAATACCCACATTGTCTTCCAACAATCTTTGTGGAGCTTATTGCAAAATTGCTTATGAAAATGACTGCAAATACTGAGTAGACTTATTTCCTTGCCGAGTTTGATTTTAATGTTTGGATAATTTGGTCTGGTCCTCTCTAGCACTGCTGAACAAACTTTTAGGCGACTGGTGCCCTCGTATCACATCCGATGTTTTTTTTAGCATGTCTATTAGATCTGCTAAGAACTTTCTCCACAGCAGGTTTTGTATTTTTGTAGCCTTCAGTATAAACATGCATCACATATCCAGAAGAAGAACAGAAAACTCAACCTCTGGACAGAAGGCAGCCAATGACATGAGTGGGCACTATTGATGAGTACCGTAAAAACTCTTGTCATCTATTTCTCCGATCTGTCAGTATGATCCATGGCGAGATCCATCAATGTCTTATCATGCTTCATAAAAATCTTATCAATTTCTAACAATAGTACAGAACAAGCACATTGAAACACTGGCCAGACAGAAAAAGTTCACTTCCTCTCCTTTATCATTCTATCTGCACGTTCCCTCTCCTTCTTTCATTGTCTCATTTTTCAAAATCTCTTAGGGCGTCATCTCTCATTTCTCACATTTCTATATTTTCTCTATGGCGCTCTCTACCTCAGCTTTTCCTTTCTCTCCCACCCTTCTTCATTCCTCTCTCTGTGTGAATACATATGTTCTAAAATAGATTCCCATATCTAATAGCTTCATAATTTAGAAAGGCCATTTAGCCTGTGTGTGTCTAATTCTGAGACACAGTGTGGGTCAGCCCAGAATGGGACAGGAGTAATGGCTGAGCAGATGGAGATCCATCCCAACCATAATGATGTAATTAACACTGCGGAGAGCACCCCTCCCATCAAGCATGGGAAAGCCTTCACTTGCTAAAATTCAGATTAATTCAAGTGCACATCCATGGAACTACAGTATGTGGACTGAGGTATTTTGGGTAAAATCTTTTACTAAATTTAGGTAAATTTAGATGTTTTATTGGAACGTTTGAAAAGATGCATTTGGAACTGAAAGGGACTCAAAAGTATTTTTAAAACTTAAAACATATAAATTAAATATAAATACACATAGTACATGTACTCGCTTGCACACTTTCCCTGATCACATACAGAGCTGGATACCATATTAAACACGCTCTCTCCAATTGACAACAACAGAGCGACCACTTGCCACTAGCCTCGTGCTGCAGCTAATCCTATCAGTGTATTAATTACTAATGATGAGCTGATGGAGCGAAACCCTGACTTGCTTGCAAGCTAACACCCAAGTAGACTTAATGAAATGCCAGCGCTGGGCTGATGAAGGGGCTCCGACCCTACTTAAATTGCATTAGCCCAGAGACAGAGTGAACTTTGGAGGCAATTAACTGGACTGTTAGGACAGAGAGAAAGATAGAGGCAGAGAGGGATGGGAGGTGGAAAGAAACACTGAACGAGAGAAGAAAAGAAGGGGAGATAACGGTGCAAAAGAGCTGTGGAAAATAGAAAGAGCAAAGGCTTATAGGTGGGAGTGAAAACTGAACAGAATGCTAATCAGAAAAAACGGAGATAAAGAAAATGAAGAGAAAGACCCATGGAGAATACAAGTACTTAACTAGTTAGTATTTGCTGAGTTAACACCTTTAAGTGAAGTTTACAAAGACAGTTGGTTTCCTCACCTTTGCTTAAGGACTCTGACTAACACTGGCAAGCGGCACAGTCCTCCAGTCACACATCCCACCAGTCTCACTTCAATAAGCAGCAAACCATCCTATAGACTTGTTAACTCACAAAAGTTCTTAACATTATCTCAAATATTCCAATTATTTCTTTATCCATTACGGAGATGCTTCAACAAGTGTTTGATTGCCCCTAACAAAGTTACTTTGCTGCTGGAGAAAATTCGTTTTTCATTTGTGATGCAAGTCAGTCGCCTGATGAGGACTAAATATATATTACTCTTACTCGGCAGTGTGAAAACTAATTATCAAGAAAAACCACAAACTACAGTCACCCATGCCATGCTGCCCCTAGTCTGTTCCACACAAACAAGGCACAACCTAGTTGCTTAGCACTGACTATTCCAAATATAGCATTCATGCCTGCAAACCTACAGCCCTATCTAACTCAGTATGTGAGGATGGCACCAACATTAATCATCGGCAGCTACTAATCTATCAAATGTCGGTTCATTAGAAATGTTACAGGTGGTGATAGTTTTGGCCTGTATTCTGTCTCCCACTAATAAAGTTTAATGTGCTGTAACTGCATTTATATGGAGCAACATTGTACTGAAGCGTTCCATCTTGCTCCGAGATAACGACCCTGATAAATCTAAATTCATCTCTCATATTTATTTAATACTAAAAAGTTATCCCTCCTCCAAATTTGCTAAACTGCTCCTAAGACCTGGATATATTGTGCATGTTTCCATCCTATGACCACGACAATCTTACAGTCAGTTTTTCCTTCCTCCCTCTTACCCTTCAGGCCAAAAAACTGAAATCCCATTAAAATAACTATTACTGCAGGCACAGATTCTCTTATTGTCACGTGTTTTACCAAACAGTTCACGTGTGAAGCATACAACAAAGGAAAACTGGAAATAAGGAACTGTAACACAACACACAATGGCGGAAGTGCACTTAAAACAGGATTTGGAAAAGATAAGGATAAGAGACACATGGTATCATGTTAAAAAAAATGGAGTAACTAAGAAACAAGAAGGAAACGAAAGACAAAGCAAAGGCAGCTCCATCAGAGTCAGCTCAGGAATAATCAGCAGTATCACTGCAGTTACCAAATCAAAGACCTGACTCAGTGACTGCCCCCTGAGCATCATAGCAACGCAAAAACTCCAGAGACATTAATTAAATTATTATTATCACTTTTACTTGAATAAAAGGCGAGAGAACGAACCAGCTTGAATTCCCTAAAAAATTGGGATTCATGGGCAAATTGTGGGAGAGAAAAGGTGGGCTTTAAGTAATGGTGCTTCATGGCAAATAATAAGACTAAGCCCACAACTTCCTGTCAGCTGGAGTGTTTGTATACCCAGGTGGATAAACATGCAAATCACCTCTAAAGGGATGACAAAAACAATCATTTTACAAACTTTTCAACCAACATATTTGGTACTTCAGAGGCTTGGGTCTCATCCCAAAATAAATCGTTCCAATGTGCTGAGTGCGAAGTTAAATTAAAAAGGAAGGAAGTTTAATGGAAGTCGGCTTTTGTTATTCATTTCCAGCACTCTCGCGTAGTTCTTCCTAACTGAAATGTCCTGATGTCACCGCTTATGCTCCGAGTACACGTGCAGTCATCTTCCATTCTGTCCATTAGGGCCCTAACAGCCCGAGAATCACTTCAATTAAGGAAGCATCATTCAGAGCTTTTGCAGGTGAGCACCTGTCATTGTGTAAACTAAGCAGTCAAATGGCTAAAATTAAAGGAATAAATATCACTTCATTTTCTCTCCATGTTTCCACGTTTCTCTTTTTTATTAAGCAATCTTAAAGCAGCCGAGAGAAGAATCTCAACACTTTGTTTCTCTTTTCAAGTCTTTATTGAAATCTGCTGTCTCCCACTAAATCCCTTGGCTAGTGTCTTGTCACAAAACATTGACTGATATCCCTTGCTGCTAGTTTGAAGTTAAAGCCCAAAGTGTCCTTGGCCGTCAAAGAAAAGGGTTCTGTATACACCCGGTATTGATTGTGTTCCAGAAACTTCAATAACCTTCACAAGTTCTGACAGAGCTTCAGCCACAACTACTCTCTCAGCGCTGAACTCTTGCTAAGCAGCAGGAGTTCCCACCTGGAGGGGCTGCATCTAGTCAATCTTTTGAAGGCTATCTTGTTGACAGAGGAGAGGAGAGTGTGCACGAATGTTCACTGAAACCCTTTTTACTTGTCCGTGTCCTTGCTGTGTCCTCAACATGTTCTGAAATGTAAAAACACTTTAAGTGCATTAATTCTATAAACAATAAATGTGGGTTTTTTTTTATTTCTCTTTTAATATTCTAAACAGCAGTGAATACATCAAACAAGCGAAGATTAATGGACATTTTAGCAAAGCATATGCATCAGCAATGGCATCGGCAGGTCTCACTGCTATCTTGAACAGGGAGCTAGATATTTTTGAATAATGGATCAAAACAAACTGATACTTAACACATCCACAGCAAAAGCTATGGCATTCAGTTTAAGCTATAGCATGAGCCAATATTACTGTATAAATACACCAGTTAACCAGCGAGCAAAGGAAACCAGGTTTTTGGGAATGATCCTACACAACAAACTGCGCTAACAAACACATCAACAATAGTGTAAAAAATAAAGGCATTAGCAGTACTACGGAGATGCAGAAAATACATCTACAAAGTACCGCTGCTGTTTCACAACTTTATGATACATAAATTATTTTCATTTTTAAAAATTGTTAAAAATGTTGCTTATAAACTTAGCATAAAATGTAAGGAAATTTGTGTTTGGTTGATTATTTCTCTGTTGTAACAATGCTTCTTGACAATAAATCTTATACCACTGGAAAGCCTGTTTATTCCCCTTTAAACGGTGCCACGTTTGTAAGGATAGTGCGTTTGTGCGTTGAGCAGTAGCGATAAGGATGTAGTCTGCACCCATTAAAAACTTGCCAAATCTTCTCTGCCGATGCCAAACAGCTTATTCTGCTATTGACACTTGTTTTGAAGTCTGAAAAAACAAGACATGTCGTCAGTTTAATAATCCCTTCACTTAGCAAACAGAAACCTCATTAGCATGCGGAAGAACCATGCTAAGCCGCAACAGCTTGGCACGTCCTCCTCATGCTGGTCACTGGTTTGGTCGCACACTGCTGTGCGATGGTATCACATTCTTCAACCAGCATTTGTTGCAAGTCAGTCAATGTAGTTGTGTTGGTCACACTGGCATGAACAGCACGCCCAAGCTGATCCCACAAGTGTATAATGGGGTTGAGGTCAGGACTGCAGGCAGGCCATTCCATCCTCTCCACCCCCGAATTCTGGAGGTAGTCTCTGATAAACCTGCTCTTTGGTGGTGAGCATTGCTATCTTGAAGGATAGAATTCGGTCCCAGACTGTAGAGATATGAGATTGCCACTGGTTGCCAGATCTCATCTTAATATCTTTCTGCACTGAGATTGCCACAAATGATGACAAGCCTGATTATCTGATGCTCAAAACAGGAGTCAACAGCAGAATAAGCTGTTTGGAACTGGAAGAGAAAATGTGGCAAGTTTTTCATGGGTGCAGCCCACATCCTCAACTCTGCTGCACTACCCACAAATGCATTATCCTTACAAATGTGACACCATTTAAGGGGAAGTAAACAGGCTTTCCACCAGTGCAAGACTGATTGGCAAGGAGCAGTGTTACAACAGAGATGTATGACATATGCATCAAATCAGCAACTACCATATTATGTATATGCACCATACATATAAAAAAAGTTTTACAAACCCTTGATTTTCAAGCAGTGGACAATTGTAATAGCCTCATCTGAGACACTGTTTATTTAAACGATGAGTCACACTGCAGGAACATATTGCACACCCTTCTGCAGCAGAGTGTCACAATCTGCATCAACAAGTGAAGACAATTATTGAAAAAACACACATCAGTACTCGCTGATTTTTAATGTATTTGATATATGGGTGGGGGGAGGGGTCGAGCTGAGCAAGACAGGACTCTGAAAAAGCACGGACATGGTAGACTTCACTCCGCTCCGCGATATATAAATATTACAGTGCTTCGGAGGGTAGAACAACTGTGACACATTGATTAAAATGTTGGGTGAAAACAACGTAGCGACGTCTGTGCTTCATATTTAATTAAAAGAGCTTATTGTCTTCTGGCTGCTCTCTGGCAGTTTGGTTCTACTCATTTTTGCTCTGTTGATGAGCTGATTTCATCCAGTGCATATTTAAGCCACTTGTGTGTCCGTATATTTTTGATACAAACAAAACAAACCCCTTTGTAGCAATAAAAAGATTCATTTCTGCACCAGAAACGGGTTAAGCTATAGGCTCTCTTTCTAATCAGTGGGCAAGTAATCAGGAACCAAAAAAAAGCAGGAGAAAATACTAGAAATGAGTGTTAAAGAGAGATGAAGATTTCAGAAAATATAGATTAAAGCATGGAAGGTGATCTTATTAAAGTTTCCTTTTTTTAATATTTCAATCTTTACTAATTCACTCCATACTGGCTGTAATTTTGATGTCTTGCTTCAGTAGAAAATGTTAATAGTTTGTGTTCCCTTGAGAAGTTTCAGTGATCTAGGAATGAGTTCTTTAAGAAGATGATAGTCAGCATCCATATTTTCAAATGCAGTCCCAAACATCCACTGAAGCCACTCATTAAAATGATGATTTGCACTCTGGTCACACAACAGAGGAGACAATGGATGCAGTAAGCAGTCCCACAACCAAAAATCCTTGTAGTTTGTCTAAATGGCAAGCTAATTAACAAACTTTTAGGCCTCAAACCTAACAGAAGACAAGGTCAAAGGGTGACAATGGACGCCACCAGCCAGAGTGCTAAATATAGATTTAATAACACTCTCACTGGACTGTCTTGATTAAGAATGTACGTAAAGGTTTATGAACTGTGAGATTTTATGAACTATGCTACCCAATTACCTGTTAACGTATTGCCACTTTCATTTAGGTCATAATTCTTATGAAAGTGATGGATTTTCTCACTTGGCAAATATAAAATGTTGTTTTGAAAGACATTTTAATTCGGACAATATCACATTAAACATTCCAGGCCTGCTCAATTGTGCGATGGTGTACTGTATTTCAGATATCAACAGAAACTTATTAAACATTTATGAAGAGAAAAAAAAATTCCAGTGAGTTATTTCTTTGACAAAATAGACTGTTTTGAAGAAAAGGATCGTTTTTGGTGGAAAAAAAAAAAAGAGGGAAAAATTGTCATGGATAGATAGGGAGTAGAGTAAGGGCATTTGGTGACATGTGCTTAGAAATGTAACTTCAATGGTGGTGAAAATAATCAATAGATACACTGGCACAGATTCTGCAGAGAGCCACTAGAAAAATTGCAAAGTGGCATTTAAAACACTCTTTCTAGCTTCAAAACTACTGATTACCATACAGTCTTTCATGCTTTGAATCAATACTTCCACACTGAAATAAACAACCAGCAGAAGCATCTCAGGCTTTTCTGAACATGGATTAGGACCATTACATGCATCCTGACTTTAGAGACCTTGTTTACCTGCTCCCCATTCTAAGCCTACTGGGCCCCGGCCGCACATTGATGAATGGCATCTCTCTGCCAAGGCCTTGTAACTGGGCGCACCATGTGTTTCTGTCAGCTCTTGCATCTGTCTACTGGTATGTCATGTGGAAAGGTCAACCTGGTTGCTCTCAAAGTGGGGGGGAAAAAAACACCCACCAAGAGGTTTCTGTGCCCATCAAATGTGTGAACTGCAATAAGAAGGACAAGATGGGCTGGGATTCAAATAATCTAAGGGCAAAAGAATAAAGGATATTAATAAAGCTAGTGGCAAAAATGTTACGTTTTAACATGTTTTTCTTCTTCTACATCACTGACACTTCTGAAAATACTGAACTGAAGTTTCTATTTGGACCCTTTAACCTCATTTCCTATTATGTGCTATAAATACACTTTCACAGTGGTGGATGCTCATATTAAACATGGCCAAATTTTAAAATAATGGAGGTATATGTATGTGCTAGCTCAGATTTCAGAGTGCTCTAAATTTGCTAACATTTTTACCAACTCTTAACTTTGTGTGATGTCAGTGAGAGGGGATATCCTTAACAGGAGAATCCCAGGCACACAGCTGAGAGCGCAAAGCCCCCTCCCGGCTCATGCTCTATTTACGCGGGGGCAGCCAATCAGATAAAAGTTGGATTAAAGCACTAGTTCACACTGCACAACTGCTATCAATTCTTAGCGATGAGTTGGCAAACTGTTGTTTCTTGTCACTCAAAATTCAACTTAGCATCAGGACTGTGTCCACCCACAGGAGCTCTGTATGCCACCAGTTGAGCCCAACCTCATGGTTCGAGGACCACTAGCTTAAAGGAAGCACAGAGTGAACGAAAACAGCTTGTTTCAGCCCAGTAGACAATAAAAAAGAATTATTTTGAGCTGAGAATCATTCAAAGTACCATTATATGAGTTGGAAAATAAAAAATTATGGAGCTTAAATTAAATAAGAGTTGCAGTATTTATGCAAAACTCGAGTGAAATACAAGAATGAATAACAAAGATCACAACCAAAGCCGAGCTAGTGCTGAGAAGGCTCCTGCCCCTTTGTGGGTCTTAAGGCGTGAGATAAGAACTGGCTCGGTATCTAATAAAATTTAACAGAGCCACTATGGGAGCAGTAGGAATTTAATTTCTCTCATTGCTGATATGTGACTCTCTAAGACAGAGTGGGCTAAATGAAGGGGGTGAAAGTGAGTGTGGGAGTTGTGAGAGAGAAAAAGAAAGCCAGATAATGAGATTAAGGAGGAAATTACAAGGAGCAAGAGGGGTATGCACAAGGTATTGGGAAATTGAGAGACTGTAATACTGAGGCAGCAGGAATGATGCTGAAGGAAAGAGGAAGGGAAATGGAAATGCAGGATCATAGAGAAAGACGAACGAACAAGCAGGGAGCTGGTGAGGGGAAGGAGGGATGGACGACAGGGTTTTTTATTGATACAATCAGTCAGGAAATAACACGAGTGACTGAATAAGAAAACCTCATCTCACATAATGAGTATTCTAATCAAGAGATTACATTATCTCACATCACAGAGCCAGAGGACAGTGGAGGTTCTGGCAGTTGGGTGCTGGCAGTGGTCGAATGCAAGTGTATGGCTTAATGCCTTATATAATGATGCTGGTACAGTGGAGCAATTATAGTGCATGCCTATGCACATTCACACCCTAGAAAACTCATATACACACCTAAACACGCCTTCATTTGTGCATCTATGCATGCCAGCTGGAAAAAAACCGAAAGTAATTGGAAGGAAAGGAGTCCTAGTGCGTGAGTTAGAAATAGATGGGCTTCCAATTTAGCATTCTGTCATTTTATTTATTTTTACACTTGTCTGATCAGTAATGAAAGTAGCAGTAATCTGTGCAATCAATTACCATGGCAACATTAAATGCATCCAGGTAAATTCATGGGGAAAGTTTCCTCCCTGTTTTATTATATTCCACTGAAAAAAATGCTGTTTTCTTATTTTTTTTATATATGTATTTACAGCATATTTAAGTAGATACATTAAAACAGCCTATTAATATCAAAGAAGCATCTTCTTATACTTTATCAGCATCAGATGCAGACATGTTCATGGGTAGTTATCCAAATTCCCACAAAATAATGCCATAAATAAGAATCACACATCCTGATGAAGGTGCATCAGTGTGTGTTTGTACCCATTGTTAGCTACAAACACACAATGGGACACAGACACACACCAACTGTCACAGATTTTCCTCTGAGAGGCACTATCGGGTCAGCTGAACAGCTGCTCACCCCCCTCAACCAATCAAACAGGAGTGAGGATCAGGAACCCAGCATAACTACACGCCAATTAAAGAACCTTAAATTAATCCAAGCAATCAAGCCTCCTCTGTATTTTTCTCAAGCTACTTCTTGCTGACAGACTGAATGCCATCCATCACACTGCCGCCTGTTTCTCTACTGATTAATTTACTTTAAGTGAAAGTGCTACAAGAGTGCTATAAGGAGGGGTTTGGGGGAATAAATCTAGAGTGAACAAATCACTGTGGCTCTGAATGAAAAATTAAAGCCTGCAGTGTGTGTAAAGAAAACAAACAGGACTAATTTTAAACCAATAAGCGGCCCAATAATGGTTGTACACTTTAAGTCGAGGTACATATAAGAACCACTGCAAGAGGACAATATATCTTAGAATAAATTACAAATCTATTTTTATCTATTGGCCGTAAAGACATGGTAGAGTTAAACTGTGTGCTATTTAAGCTCCCCCAAAGATTACAAAAATTTGATTTATATTTAATCTTTAGAGCATCATTTCATTAGGCCTTATCTTTTCATACACGTAATTGTCAGGTATCTGCCACAAATGTATGACTTAAACTGAAATGCATCAAGACAATAATATAGTCTTGATGCATTTCTCTGCTGCCAACTGACCTGCAAGACGGTCTGGATCTTAGCAGAGACATCTGCTTGCTCGTACAGCTTGATGCCCTCTTCTTGGGCCCCACCAGGACACTGCACCACAATGTGATTCAGGTGGGCAAGCACCACACTGTGAGCCTGGGCCACTGCCTTGAACTTATCGAACAAAAGCTCAAGCAGTTCCAGCAGCAGCCTGCAGAGGGAGCCAGAGAGAGCAGAAAGGAAGAGAAAAAAAAGGGAAGGGGTCAGGAGAGAGGGGAGTAAACAGTCACGGGGAGAGGATGGAAGGAAGAAAGTAAAGTAGAATTATAAATACAATATTTTCAAAACAACAGGGCACTGCAGTTAGTTAAGATAAAATTGTTATATTTCATTTTTTGAAAAAACAAACAAACAAACTGCAGAATGTTTACTTTAAAAGCATTTCACAAAGACCCTTATTGGCTGTATGAGCACTAAAACAGAAAACCAGCATTACTTTTGCTGGACACTATTTGTTAAGAAAATCCATTTCTTCTGCAGTAAATTACATGGCCTGAGATTTCCATACAAGTAAAGCAGAGAGCTTCTGTTGCTGCTCTAAGCCAGCACAAGTTAGCAGAATGATTTCATCTCTTTGACAATCATAAAAAGTCAACATACCCAACAGACTGACACCTGTAAAGACCACAGTGAGTGTTTCTTCACACTCCACATTTCAGGGAATCCACTAAAACTCCTGAGAAATATTGATAGTCTTGATAAAATTAAGAGACAGGTTTCAAATTCCCTTTTTCTAGGAGGGCATTATAGCAAAGTTCCTGGAATATGTGATTATTAATCTTCAATATATAGAAAGCTGTAGAACATAAAGGGAGCAAAGGGCTAAACTAAATCATAATAGCAAGAAACAGAATCATTTAATGTGACTAATTAATCCAGCAAACTGTTTTCATTTGCACCTTCCTATTTAACAAAGACGACAAAAAAAAAAAAGTGAGCTTCCCAATCTGGACTTAAATGAACAGCCACTCTCATTACGTCTAAAATGGCTCCGGCTGAAGAAGAGAGCACAGTCAAAACCAAACTGACCTTCCACTTGATCTGAGTGCTACAGCCTGGATGGTCTCATCTACACTAATGCTTTCATCCAGACTTTGCTATTTCTACTTTTTGCACAAGGACAAAGCTTTCAAGGTAAAGAGGGAACATAGGTTACATTAGTTGACTGCGAATGGCTACCTAGTGCAACCAAGCTAGGAAGTGCCGGCATTGCCTAACACTGGTCTTTTGGTACTCTCCTCTGCAATCTTAATTGAATTTCATTCAATTGAAACATTGCAGTTTATTTCAGTATTTTGCAGCTGGTCTTTTTTTTTTTTGTACTGTTTCCATTTTCAAAATTTTGGGAAGTTGCCTAGATTTCCCGTGAAGATATAAAGGTAATGGAGAGGCAAGATGAATGTTTCAATAGGGACCATTTTGGTTGGTTGTCTGTCACTGCACCCACAGTAACACAAGCAAATGTTATTAATGCAGAGAAACAGAGGAACAAATCACTATAAGCTACAAGAATGTAAGAGGTTCGTGATGTGAAGACAGGAGCTGTGAAATGCCAATGAGTGAATGCATCTCTCCCTCCCTCCCTCTCATGTATAAACATGAAAGACTGACAACAAAACAGGATCATAAGAAATGATATATGAACACCAATCTCCAAAAAAAGAGTACATAATCATGCATGCATGAAGTTGGATACCAAAAAGTTATAGCTCTGACCTTGTCACTGCTTGCTTTTGTTTAATCCCTAAGCACACTCCAGCCACCCCAACCCGTACGCACACAAACACACACCTATCTACGTATAGATGGACCAACAAAGTGTAAACAGTCCTCCTCATTATCTCCCAGTGGAGGCCATCCTAATCCATATTGTCTGTTCTTTGAGACCTCACTTCTCATTTCCTCTCCCGATCGAAGCTGACACACACGGCTGATGAAGAGCCAGGAGAAATGGCAGGGAGCACACAAGGACATACAGTCTCCGACTTACTAACCAGCAGTAGGACTGCGCGTGTTTCATATTGGAATAATATCTAAATTAGATTACCATCAAGGTTGGTGACACGTCATAGATAATTAAAAATTGTTAGGGGTCCCAAGACTGTCAAAAGACTCCTCTTGAGATATTAAGTATACCAGGTCATCTCGGTCATCCTGCTGTCATAGACAAATGGGCCCACAGAGCAGGAGTGGGTTCAAGTGGCATCAGTCTTCCACTGAATGCGACCAGTGAACACTCCTAAACGGTAAGAAATGAGTCAAAAATAAAACAGACCGGCCGTCCTGTGTTCAGTGTGCTTCTCCAGTTTTTAAGTTTTAATGTTCTTTTTGTCATTCTAATATTTCCTCACTTTAAATCACTTCTCTTACTAGTGCACTCAAATTTTCAATCTCGTGTGCAACAAACAAAGAAAAATATATTAGAGATGCACTGATTTATTTATTCTGGTAAGGGGGAAGAAGGTGGCAAAGAAGGTGATGCGTATTTATTATGCCCAATGAATTCTGCAGTTTTTATATCTCTAATCTAGTTTTAGAAATTTGTATTATTATTTTTATCTATGCTAGCATTTGCATGCATGTGAGCCTTTCTGTCTGTGAAGACAACAGAACAAATTATATAATAAAACTTTGTGGGGGTGCAGAGTGGGGTGATGTTAACAAGCCATTCAAATTTGGATGACAAGGTCTTCAAGGTCAACTTAATGATCCATTGGTCCAAATTTGAGAAAAAGCATTATGACTCAGAAACTATGATTCTTTCAAGTGTGGTGTGAATTGTCAACATATAGAAAGTACAGTATAAAGATTTAAAATATGTCACATTTGACCTCTGACCTCTCCTTTAAGATCAACAGATTTATCTGAAGATCAAAGCAACAATAATGCTATGTAACTGTTTGTATTGACACATAAGGAATGATATATGGGGATTACTCTGGATCTCTCGCCTCTTCTTCAAGGTCAAATAAGGTCAAACTTTCATAAAATGCATTTTATCTTTTAAACTTTGCTCATAATTCCACTACCGTTGTTAGTAATGGCAACATTTATGAAATGATACTGGTATATGGAGAGTCTAAATATTACATTATAGCTTCCATCCAAATATCATGTCACAGCTGGCCACACTTCAGCTGACCCCTTATCTGATTCTTACTGCACTACCAACTTCTTAAAGTAAATTTTAAAAGAACAAAATGAATATATTCAAAATACAATATTATTCCCTTTAAAGTAATTACTTCCCTGAGATTGTGCTGCCGTGGTGGAGGTGGAGGTTTAAATTCTGTTATTCAAAAGACTTGAAAAAGAGAATGACGACTTTTTGGAAAATGTATCACAAGAAAGATAACAGTGACAGACAGATATCAGAAAACTAATATCTACAATTACAATTGCCTCCAATCCACAAAGCATCAAACCCTTAAGGTTCCTCCTGCAGGTGGACTTACTGGGTGCTGGACCAGGTCTGCCCTTTGCTTTCATTAATATCTATAACTTTTATGAACAGAATTTCTAGGTACAGCCAGAAGACGGAGGATTGCAAGGCATGGTACACCCTGGACAGGTCACCAGTCTGTCGGAGGGCTAACACAGTAAGAAGGCATTCACACCTACGGGCAGTTTAGAATCAACAATTAACCTAACCCCTATTTTTGGACTGTGGGAGGAAGTGGCAGTTTCCAGAGAGAACCCACGCAGACATGGAGAGAACATACAAACTCCACACAGAAAGGCCCCGGCCAGATGGTGGATTTGAACCCATGACCTTGTGAGGCAACCGTGGTAACCACCGCCCACCGTGCTGCCCAAGAGAGGAGTTGGAAAGTGAAATAAACTTTCGGTGTGGGTGATCACTGAGGATGTGAATGAGAATATAAACATCCAAGAGCAAGCCACACACTGCTGTTTATGCTATTAAGCTCTTAAGTGTTGCCTGTTAGTCTGCAGCACTATAAAATATAGTGTGCAATATTCAAGACCATTGTTCCCTACAAGTGGTACATTGGTTGGAGTTTCCATAGCAACAAGCATTGACTTTAAATTGAAGTGAGCATAGGGAAAACTAGGTGTGTACGCATCCAAATACAAAAACAAACACACGCAACCTCAAAGTGTTAAATGCTCACACACACATACTCGTGCAGTGAACTTAAAACAATCAGCGAGCAGCAGAACCGGGAACAAACTACATGGTAGCCTATTACACTGAGGTCAGATGAGATTCAGTAGGCAACAGAAGAAGTAAGGCAGACAAGGCTGGAGAGAACATCCCTGACAGAAAACAAGACGTTCTTCTTAAATGGTTCAGGATCAGTGGACTGAGACCTGTGCTTCTCAAGTCTACTCACTGTATGTGTATGTCTGCAGGAGCTGACGTGACTGCTTTTAAAATGTAGCAGCCCTCTACGGCAGGTGTGAAATTGTTTGTGTGTGTATGGGTGTGTTTAGCCATGACTTGTCTACGTTTAAAGCAGCAGAGTATCTGTTTTCATGGTCTGAAGCAGGTGTGTCTGCAGTCCTAGCCGCTACTATGTTTCACACCTGGTTGACTGTCTGACTACGAACACCATGGGACTGCATTCAAAACACACTGTCTGTTGCCTTTGCTGTCAGCTCTAACTCTAACTTAAGGACCCAACACCAAATACACCAAAGTGAATGCAGACTAATCCAGTGCATATTAGTGTAATAGCTCAAGCGACCACATCAACAGGAATAGCCTTTATCAGTCACTGGGGACACTGGCCACATTTTATTCAACGCCTTAAAATTTGAGTCTAGGGGGACGATGACAAATACAGAAGAATAAACAAGCAGGCGACCTAATAAAATTGTTATAGATACAATGCTCATGGGAATACAAGTAGGAGCTTTATTAAAGTCTTTTTAGAGGTAAACAGGAGCTGCACATTGTTGTTTACAATGACCATTTTGGCATATACTTACAAGCCCTGTCGGGCAAACATTATAATTTCAAAAAGACCATTTTCATCTTTCCACATAACTGCTTAGTTTCTCCTTGATGGCCATCTTCTACCTGAATCTCCCTTCACCTCTACACTTACTATTTAACATTAACCTTCAGCGTCACATTTTCTGAACTGCAGCAAATCTCTTTATTTATTCTCCAACACTGCATTCCTCCATTACTATACCTTGACTGGCTCTCCTGGGCCAGGTTCTCTCCCCTTTGGTAAGCATGGTCTGCTATCTGAGTGGTGGACCTCTTGACAATCTGTTTCAGCTCAGGTTCCAGACGCTCCATTATGGCTTTAATGGTCTCTGGAAGTTTCTTTAACTTGGCCAGAGCCTAAAGTAAAAGAATAATACCAACGTTTTTTTACTTCATCCAAATGACAAAACAGAACAAAGCATTACTCGGGTGCTACAGAAAGTTTAGAATTAACAGTGTGTGTCATATTTAACAGTCCTCATGAATGTACCTTGATGAGGATGCCCATGAACTCAGCAGTGTTCTCCTCTGGATCCCCCTCAGTAAGGTCTGACTGGTTTAGGTCCCGCATATCTTGCTGCAGCTCATGCCCTAAAAGAGGTGTACACGTGCATGCTCATTAGCATGTATTACAAATTCTTATGATGTATTTATACAAGCACACATTTCCAGTAATTTCAGTAATAGACAAATTTACAAAAGTGATCAATAAAACAAATAAATTCACAGTTTCAGCGATGATAATATATGCCACTATTTTGTCTTTTAAGAACACACAACTGCACCTAGCCCCACCCTCATCCCCTCTTCATCTGACTTAGCCACATTAGCAGCCAAATTGAGAATGGCAGTATCGAGTGATGCTCTAATTTCCATTAGATGGGGCCTCCCAATTCCCCATCAAAGCACGTTAAGAGAGTTAATGTTTATGGCAAGTTAATGGACTTTGGGTATATTTTCTCTTTTCAGTCGCTGCAACTGTAGTTTGTGTAATAATTATGACAATTATCATCTACAAATTAGGTGCTCTAATGCTATTAAACAAAATGGCAAGCTAGGGCATTGATGGAAGCCGGTTGCTGTGTCGTGACCACAGTTGTTAACATGACAGTATATAGGCACTTACTGCCTGCTGGCAGCTAATTGCCAGTGTTCTCTTTGCATAATATTGGAAAAACTGTGGTTTAGCTTTTACTTTGAGGCCTACAGCGTGGGAGAGTGGAGCAGATATTTAATATGTATTAGTGGTAATTTGTACATTTGTGTATTTATGTTTTTGAGGTCATGGCATACACATGCATGCTGATGAGCTGCGCTGAGTAAATAACAGTAAAAACGATGTGATTTAAATGGTGGATGAAATGCTAAACACAAAAGAGAAAGAGACAAAGACAGAGAATGACCATCAGAATTTCTTTGTAAAACAGCTCCTGAATGGCACAGAGATGTTGACTGTACCATACCTTTCAGGGAAACCTTGCCCACAGATGGTAATTATATGCTAATGTTGTTGTTAATCTGTGAGCTGAAGCAGCAAACTGCCTTTGGTATGTATAGCATTGTTGCCTGGTATCCACAGAGCTAAAAACAACATGGTGAGTTGCTAACTCAGAATGCCAAGAGTGGGTGGTGGAGGGGGG
>VOQJ01005226.1:32990-43132 GCA_015052665.1 Apistogramma diplotaenia
AAAAAAGATAAAGAGGGGGGGGGGGGGGGGGGGGGGGGGGGGGGGGGGGGGAGGAAGGGGGGGGGGGGGGGGGGGGGGGGGGGAGAGAAGGTAAGAAACAGAGAGATCACAGAGCTTGGTCGTTTAGTCCTCAATGCCATCTTTCAGCTCCCCTGCTGAGCATACTGCAAAACATACATCAAAAGAACAGGCGTGCATGCATACATACACACCTGCAGCGCCCTCACTGATGTGGGTTGCACCCACTGGACTGTTCAAGGCTAGAAAGAGGTTCTTTTAAGAGATGAGAGGTGCCAGGAAATCAATCTTTAGCAGCAGCACTTCATAAACACGGGTGTTTATGTGTGCATACTGTGCACACCACGGTTCCCCGCTTGATATGTCGAATGAAACAAGACAAAAATCTCTTCCTCTTTCCATTTCTCACTTTTTTCATCCATAAAAAACAAGCAAGATGAAACATGTTAAAAAAAGGCCAAAGGACAGATTTTTCAACCCATCTTTCTGGGTCTCACATTTTTTTAAAAACTGTACATGTCACACATATTCAGACGCAAGATTACACTTCTATGAATCCATCTTCAGCCATCACTTTACTCACCAGCATGTCTGTGGCATGAAGGTAGTGCTTGCTTGCCATGTAAGTTTCCAGCCGCTGAGGAACCTGCTTGATGCTTTCGATCTCATCCAGCAACTGAAGAACGTGCTTGTGTTCTATGCCTTCTATCCACAGCTTCCTCAACTCGTCCCTCTTGCAGTGAAGCAGCATCTTACAAGATAGGAGGTTTTCCTTTACCTGCAGGACCGAGTGAGACATCCAGTGAACCAGAGCCATGTTTCACAATCCCGTTTAAGTGGCACTTGATGACAGTGGGGAGAAAAAAACACTTTCTTTTAACAGGATGAAACCTCTGACAGTACCAGGTTTAGAAAGGGCTCCTTACTGCTGCAACAAGTTGACACAATGGGAAGGCAAGCACAGCAAGACAATTAACTTTAATACAGTGTATAAAATTGATGGGTATCTAAGCCAACATTTGTTTAGATACCCAACAAGAGACATAGATTTATAATTGGTGTAGGCGCCTTTGAAATGCAGGTGATATGAAGAAAGAAAATGAGAGCCAGTTCTAGTTCATTATTGCTTTGTAGTTATTTTGTGATTTAGTACATAACTGCATTGAAATTATTTACAATTAAATTAAGCACCTTGTGCTTCAATATGTGGATTTTCAATTGTGGCTAACAGAGTAGTTACATTTCAGGTTGGAATTAGGCAGAGCCAACCTGGGACTATGTAATTGTTAGAATAAAAGGAAAATTACATTACACACATTTTTAATGGAAAAGCACAGGTGTTAATAAAAAGTAATCATGGCTGAATTCCATTTATCTATTTCAGTTTTAGGGTCCTCTTGGTGTGCATGTCAAGTTTCATAAGTCTACTGGTGATTTTCTTTGCTCTACACTCTTGGTGAATCTTCACCACCTCATCGTGCTGGCAGTTCTTCTGCCTGGAGCAAGACTTGTAATCCCCAAGGAGACATGGCGGAAACTGAGTTTCCATGCTGTAGATATTCCAGCAATCATCGTGGGGAATATGACGTGTTAGGGCAATAATATGGATGAGCTCAGTGGGCTGAGTAAGGCCAGAGGGAACAGAGTGAGTGCAGTTTGATGTGTTTGACTGCAGCACTGCAGCAAGACATTGCCACACTCACACTTCCTGGACCACACTGTGACTGTACTGGACTCCAGTACTTTTCAATTGGACAGGGACATTAATCTCAGCATTAAGAAGAAATGTGGTGGAAATGCACTGCCTGTGATTGAAAAGTGGGGTAATCCTGGACATGTTACTGCAAAGTAACATTTATGTGGGCTGAATATTGAACTGCTCGCTGTTCGTCCATATTACTTTGGAAATTTGTGATTGCCGTTGCTGTCTGAATGCAGTTTGAATCAATACATGATTTGGATTCCTCCATCAGCAGGCACAGAGGCCATTCAGATAACTGTGGATGTTGTGAATGGTTATGCATAATTAAAGATTCCTGACCACCCTCTGCCATCTGGAAAGGCAGCGGACCCTTTCTCTAACATCTGTTTCAGCTCTACGACTGTCACAAGGACAAATACAGAAAATCTTTATCATCTCATACCATAATACCTCCATTGATTTTAAATCTAAGCGACTTATTGTATCATATTTTTAGATTTTGCTTTACTGGGTTTTTCTTTTTCTTTTTTTTATTGAATTGAACTCCTTCTTTAATATAACTTTTTAACTTTCCAAGCTATTTTGTCCTGTCATATTTTATTTATTATATAAGCTGTTTTGCATGTTTAAACAAAGTCATTTAGCCACTTTTGGGATCTGCTTATCCAGCTCAGGGGTGCTAGGAGGCAGGCTGGAGCCAATCCCAACTATCAGAAGGCAACAGAACAGGTACACCTGTGTCAATCACACAGTCCATCACAGGGCCGACACATGCCCTGCCCCAGGATTTTACTAAACTTTGATTTTGTGTTTACATGTGGACAATGAAAATGTTGATTTTATCTCTCAAAGTCAAAGTTGTCCGCTTTTATCTTCTTTTATGGCATCAGACTATGCATCATGTTATTGTTTGTAAGGCTCTGATTGGCCAACATTTTTGCATGCTCTTCAGTGTGTTTGACCCTATTTTTTGTATTTTCATGTGGATGGAGTTTTTTTCTTAATGAAAGCAGACTATCACACCCCAGACAACTATTCATGGTCACATTCACAATTATGAGCATGTTAGAATCATGACTTGGAGTATCCTGAAAGAACCCACACAGGTACAAGGTGAACATGACAATACTGCAATTTAAAGACAGAACCATGTCTGCACATCTGCATTGCATTCGATTACTCTACTTGTTTTTGCGTGATCAGATTTTATTTCTCTCAAGTGTTCCATTTTGAAGACTAAGAAAAGACAATACTGGCAGGACAAGCAATGTTAATGAACAAACTGATAAATGTAAATGTATGAAAAAAAATGTTTTCTTTTTAACAACAGAACTTGGTGTCACCGTTCTGAAATCCATCTAAAAGCCTCTGACATTCAAGTAAGCAGTTTAAAGGGGTTTGCTCTCCGATCTACCTGTTTAATCTTGTTGCGGGAGCTGGTGATACGCTCTGTGATGCTCTGGTAGGTCCTGATGGCAGTGGTGAGCTCGGCATAATGCTGAACAATCAGCTCATCTAGATCCCGATCACAAGTCTCGAAGGCCTCCTCCAGACGACTCTTCTCTGTCTCCCTGTCCTGTACATCATCACTACTGGACAGAGTCCTGCATCAGATAAACATAAAAGAAAGGTCAAATGCAACTCAATAATTTCATCCACTCTGTAAATCTGACAGAAGACGAAGAGGATAGTACAGCATCCCCTTGTCCAAAAATGGCAGTTAAATTTGAGTGGAAGAAAAGGAAAACTAAAGGCATGTTAATAATAGTGTGGGTTTTGTTGTGTAGATAGAATTACAATTGTGCATTTTAGACATTTTAGGCAAGACTCCCTCTCTCTCTCTCTCTCTCTCTCTCTATATATATATATATATATATATATATATATATATATGGTAAAAACTAAATAAATAAATAAAGATTCTCGTATTGCAAACTTCTGAGTGACTGGGGGTAAAAGGGCTTTTTGCTTGTAAGTAAATAAATAAAATAGTTTGTTGCCCCGGTTATCGTGTTTATGTTTTTTCTTTGTTTGTAAGCTGGCCCAGTGTTTGTCAAACTTTAACGTCTATAAACTCAATTCACAGCATTTACCTAGTTTTGAGAAGAGGCATATAAAAATCCAGTTCACCAGTAAAAATTACTTAGCTTTGCCACGTTTGTTTGGTTTTTTTTCACAATTTGTCATCAAGATTTATTAGGAAAACACTCGGTGCCGTTTCCAAATAACAGTCAGTGAACTTTAATAAGACCCATAAGACAGAGATAACATAAAAAAATCTTGGCTTCAGCAAAAAAAAGGCTGCTATTAATATGAGCTTATTTACTATTTCAAATAAAATGCTTGAGGTTTAATTCCCTCTTTATAATTAACAATAACAGGAAGGATGCAGCTAGCTAGCCTTAGCGCTCAGATAAGGACTGACGGGTGTCAGTCCATATCTGAGCGCAAATGCAAGCACCTTTGAAGTATTTCTGACGTCTTAACCCCACTGTTAAACACATATGAAAAACGTAACATATCTTACCTAATAACAGAGATGAGAAGACCTGAAGGGTCTTTGTTTTTGCTAACAGCGCTCCTGTATCTCCCTGTATCAGCTGCCATTTTTCCAGCTGCGGCACTCAAACAGGAAGTCAGAAGCGCAAGGGTACACTGTGGAATTCTGGGAATTGTAGTTTCTCTGTCTAATCTTGTCACACACTAAATCTTTGTAACTTTGTAACTTTTTTTATTTGGGACAATGCACATTAATAAAACAATAAATACTTTTGTACAGATTGTAAATGAGCCAGATTATAGCATAATTGCTCATTTTCATCTGTAGTAAGGTGGAACAAAAATGATACATGCTATTGAAATAAGGCCAAATTCTTTTAAGAGAATATCTTAGTTTACTTCAGTCTTGTCTCTAGAACCACCTATTCAAATGATCACGTTTGTATTTCAGATTATTTATATTACCTTGTTTCCCTGATCTTTGTAAAGATCTGCATCAAATCTATCCAGTATGTTGTGCACAGTGTTACAGAAACTATTTATGAAACTACTTACATTATGATATGGTGATGATAAGGACTATATGATTGTTCTCTACATTTTCCTCCTGATTTTTTTTTTTTTAACAGAAGAAAGAAAACAGTTTCACTGTAACATTTTCAACCACAGGCCTCCTGAGACCTATAAAGGCAGGTTGGGGAAGGAAGAAATGTGCAAGAGAGTGAGTGTCAGTGAGTTAATAGCTGACCCCATTTAGAACATACAGTGCTGGATTTTGCTCTCCTGCCCTGTATCTCTGACAATCTCTGCTGTAGCAATGAGACTGGGAAAGTGTATTGATTCTCGAGCAAAGGAGGTCGATCCCCAGAAGCTTGGGCCCTGATTGATGTGCTGGTGGACTGAAGAGATAACATTGTGTTTGATCTTTGTGTTGCTTCACCACGAAAAAGAAAAAAAGAAGAAGCTATCCTTGTGTCATGCAGGATTCGTTGTTTTTCTTTTGAAGGTGACGAGCTTCCCAGGTCCAAGTTGCTGTAAATTGTAAAGTTCTCATCATCTTGCTGGTCAAAATTATACTTTATCAGTCCAAGTAATCTACTGGGTTTCCTTTACCAAGGTTTTTTTTTTCTTTCAACTGAAACTAAGCAGTGGAACTGGTTGCCTGACCAAATAAAAGCACACCAAGGTCATTCTAAATATAACTTGTATAGCACTTTTAAAAATGATGGCACTAAATTACCAAAACAAGTTGGATTTTTAGCACATGATCAATTTATGTGATTCTTAACGCAACACCAAATGATACAGTTTAAAATAAGACAAGCTCTTTAGCAGAAACATACTGTTTTTGTGATCAAAAATAATGTCCTTGGCTTTTAGATTGCATTTTTGGATTCTAATTACCAGAAGAGTCATTATTAATGTATGATAATAGCTGTACTAATTATCCTGAGAGAAATTCCACACAAAGATTAGAAGCCTGTTTGAACAGGGTAAGCCTTTTTTCACCTCTCAATTACACATCTTGGAATTTTCTAACAAAATGTCATCTGTGGGTGATTAAGAAGAAGATGTTTCTTTAGCTTCTTGTTTCCATGGGAATGCGGGGGGAAACAGCAAAACAATGAATCTATTTTTCATCTCATGATTAATTTCACGATTTCTCAAATTCAAACAAAACGTGAGTCGTGCATGTTTCTGAGGAGGCCTTTCACCGCTGCAGAAATAAAACAAAGAGAAATTAAATTAGATAGCGTTGGATCAAGCCAAACATCAAGAGGTCAAGGTAAAGTATAAATATGCTACATGTGACATAAAGGTTAAGAGAATAAAGAAACACAGACTTGTTGTTGTTGGGACTGCCCTTGTGTTTTGGAGCTCATCTTGTAAGGGGAGGATTTGCTCTTTGATGCAGCATGTTTTTCAGTCAATAATAGCAACATTGCCCATTATCTCGGTGCACCGCTGCGAATTTTAAAGCAAGAAATGTTAACTAGCTCACATAATTGCATAAACTGATGCAATGGTGCAAAAAACAAGGTGGGTTATTAGGCGAATTCTATTCACATCTAGCTGGTATTAAAATATGAGAGAACCAAAAAGGACCCTGGACATACATTTTCAGTCTCCTGTATGTGGTGAATGAATGAGATATTAACACAAAATTAACTAAATCAGTAAACGCCATCATTGCTCATTATTAAAGTCAGGAGTCAATTGAAATTGCTTGCTACAGTAATGCTGCGACAGCAAAACAATGTATTCAGTTACATCTCATTTCTATAAGCATTTCTGCCAGCATTACCCGAGGCTCTCCAGAGAGCGCCCGAAGGGTGCTGCTATACATCACCAGCCTTTATTGCATAATCTGTTTGTTGCAGCTTTGTTGTAGAGGTGGGAAACTCCTCTGTGGGCAAGGACAAGGCTAAATGCATTATAATATTGAGTAAAATCACATAAAGATAAAAAAAAAGCAGGTATTGCACCGGTGTATGATATATTATAAACCTATAAATGCCATTCAAATAGGCACAACACGTCAAATCCACCCAAATTTGCTCTGATTCATGCTGAATGCCTCACAGCTCCAGATCACAATCTTATCCTGGTCTTGACCAAACCACCTTTCTTCTCAGTGCTGGGAAAACCACTTCACAGAATCCATTCTGAAGTGAATTTTGTCTGAAGATATTCCTCATAATAAGAAGTGACCCCTTTACTGTAACTCATTCTAAAATTCTTTCTACTTTTATATCGTCTTTCCAGGCTAGGCTGCGTGTTGAATTTTGCTGTACTACCTGTCATTATGGTAAACTACTTAATATAAAAAAATGGGTATTTGATCAAGGTTTATTTTGTGTAAAAAACCTGAATGAGCCCTCTGTATATATGGGATTTCACAATAATATCAGAGTATACACAGCCGGCGTGAATTCATAAACAGGTTTTCATTGATTTATGTTTGTACATCCTTTCCAGCATATGCATTCCAGAAGACACAACAACAAAAAAATCTGCAGGAAAATGATTTATAAAGAATGTATTGGGTTATTGCGTATATATAATATATCAGGTTTACAGGATTCCTATGAACTGTCAGTCCTCATAATATCCTCTCTTCTGAAGGCAGATCAGATTTCCAGTGGTAATGTAATGTTCTGTGAGGCTGTATGAGTTTTTGAAATGGATATAGTATGTCATATTTTTCAAAAAGGAGCTATAAAAACGTATGAATTCATTTTTAAAAAGTTAAAAAAAAAAACTCATTTATTAACCCTTTAATCCCAGCTGGTGGTTTAGTTATGCAGCTGAAAGTAAATGTTCACATTGAACTCTAAACTTCAAATTTCAGCATTTTCAATAATTCCAACAGTTTGCTCCTAAAGACCAAAATGTCTCCAAACATACTTAATTTCCTTCCTAGTTAAAAATTATTACATGTTGCTGACCTTTGTGGTTTTATTCTATTCATTTATTTTTGTCTTTATTTGACAGGAGAGTCAAGAGAAGGCAGGAAGGCTGGGAGAAAGGCCTCCAGGCGGATAGGAGCCTGGGCCTCCGCATTAGCCTTATGACATCTGGGTAGCCTGCTCAACCCAGTGAGCGGAACCAGCACCCCTTTGTGGTCTTTTTTGTCTTAAAGACTGTTGTCCCAGTTGTCAAGACTCCGTTAATGGTGCAGAGTGAGTCGGATTTAGAATTTTCCCTGTCTGTTGAGGGATGTTTGGAAGACAAGAAGTATTTAACCATCCATCCATCCATCCATTGCAGCGGGGCTGGAACGTCATGATCTTGGGTCGACTGACCCAGCGTTTTAGGTCGGACTTTGATTTGAGTTTTGGTTTCCTTTGTTTCATTTTCTGGTTCTGCTGGGTACAGGTTATGCTTTGATTACTAGTGTTTCCCAATGTGTTGTGTCAAGTCTGTGTCGTTGTTTCCTCGTCTTGCTTCCTGTTTTATTTTGATGGTAATCCTTCATTGGCGTCCTCTTCCTGCCAATTTAGAATTCAGTCGGTTAACACTTCACTAGTTAACCTAACATTCTCGTCTTGGCTTTAGATTGCAGGAGGAAGCTTGAACACATGGAAACACAGGGAGACTGTGCAAGAAAGGCCCAGCTGGCCACCCAGGTCAGTACTAACCCGTGCACCACAGCAACACAGCGCCACTGAGAACTATAAAAATAATCAACTACATTGCTTTTTCTTTTAACCAGACTGGTAAACCTTCTGGTAATGGTGATCACAGCAGCAGCAGCAGTATTTTCATTCTCGTGATTCGCTTTTAATTATATTGATCAGGTTGATTAAGACTCCCAAAAGGACCAACTAACAGGCTTCATTATATCTGAGGTCAAGATTTGCTGTAATTTCTTCCTCCTTAGCATCCACTCTGGCTAATTCAAATAATTATTCTGTTGATCTCATAATTTCTATTTTAGCATAGTAATTCATAGCTTATCTTTGACTAGTAATCGTTGCAGAAGATAAGCTCGTCTAATTCTAATAGCAAGAATATACTGTATAGTGTTGTGAAAAAATATTTCCTCCCTCCCTGATTTCTTAGTTATTTTCTTTTCATTTGGATATTTGTCACACTTGTTTCAGATCATCAAACAAATTTTAACATTAGACAATGACAAGAAAACCTTTCCACAACACTGTAAGATATGTTAAAGATACATGCATGTTAGGTTAACCGGAAATTCTAAATAGACTACTGTATGGATGGAAGGTAGATAAAGTTCGTAAAGTGTATATGAATATATGTTTTAATGTGACCTGTACTCCAAATGCTTAGAGAGGTCAGTAAGATACAAGAAAAGAGCTGTAAGTGTCAGTCTATTTCCATAAAACCATCCTTTTTGTTCTATCAGAATGTAGATTGTTTTAAGAATTGCTGACATTACTGACACAGTCTGTTGTCCCAGAAACATTCTATAGCGGCAAGTCTGATCTGACAGTGTAACAGTGTAGCCAAGCACAACACTGGAAAATCAGACAGGCGGTGCTGCGTGTCATTACCCCGCTCTACCACGTGAAATGTAAAGCCAGTGAAATTTATCGTTGCATGGACTGATGACGCTTCTGTCCAATCAATTCGCACGTTCTTCAAATACGTCGCGCTAAGGAAGTGCTGGCAGTCCCAAGCAGAGGCGAGAGTGGAGCAAAGTAAACTCTCCAAAAACAATAGTAAATTGCACTTTTCGACTGTTATATGTAACATAGATAACTGGTATTTTCACAAGGTGCTGCTTGACAATGGGCGCAAACAACAGCACCCGCCGCGTGTCATTTGAATCAGATGAGAACGACAACATAACAGTGGTGAAGGGCATACGGGTAAGTGATATGATAGAACTTAGTTGAACAGGTATTACGTGGCTGCCTTAATCCAGTGCTGTGTTATCCAGGAGCGAACTGAGCTGGAAGTACAGTGTTATGTTATCAAGCGTGCTACATGACTCAAAGGACGCAGACTCTCGGCAGCCGGGAAACTTTAATTCATTTTCATTCATTCAGGAAGCGTGTGCCAATCTGAAGACGCAACCGTGTGGTTCGTCACCTGTGCAGTGGCTGTGAGATTTTGACTGAATTAAGTTTTTACGTCCTTTTCGGGAAAAAAAAAAATCACTACAAATGTGTGGCTGTCTTATATACAATATTTTCCTTTGCCTTTGTTAGCTAATGTTAAATATAGAACAGAGCGGATCAGACTGTTGTTGGCCCTACTCTATTATTACTCAGTTGTTAAGCCAACAAGGTGAGGTTAATGTTACTTTGGTGCTTATCTAAAATAGAAAACACATTCTGTAGTTTTCTTTATAAACAGCAACAAAATAATCGATCGTTTAAGGTATGCACGTATTTGTCATCTTACCAAAAGTGTCGTGAGAAGATTGATTCCAATTATACTTAAGAGC
>VOQJ01005229.1:3163-14651 GCA_015052665.1 Apistogramma diplotaenia
GTATTTTCACACACACACACACACACACACACAGCACATAAAGTCTTACTGAAAATACTAATAATTGGAAGGCATACATAGATGGTCTGTTAATTTGGGCAGTGATACAACTTGAAAAAGTCTTTTTTTTGACTCAGAATTATTTAGTTCATTGACCTTTATGGATGCACACACTATTAATAGTAAAATGTTGGCTTTACCTCACCTAAATTATCATTTGGCTGACACCTTTCTTGATTTTTTTGTTCCTTCAAAAACTAAAATGTAGACAACAACTTTGTAATTTAAAGAGAAACGTCAGTGGGCTTTCGCTTTGGAGTCTGTATTTAATTTCTACAAATCTTTCTTTGAGTTTTGGTGCTAATCTTGGTGCAGCGTATTGCTCATCTTTAGTGAGCAATTGTTGCTATCCAGCCTATTCTTTGTTCACACTTCCTGTTTCCTGTGCAAGAAGCAACACCCCTCTCTAACAGTACCAAAATAAACAGTGACTGGAAACTAAGTGATGAGGTTCAGGTATATGTTCTGTAGCTCTGGACTGTGAACACAAGCATGTATAGTGTAGTAAATAAGCATACTGTATACTGCCCTTGTCCTGCTCAGGAAAGTACAGTGCTTGGTCATTGTGAAGAGCAAATAGGTCACAATTATCATGAATAAAGTCAAAGACAAAGTAAAAGAAGCTGCTCTCTTCTGTTAGCAAACTTTATTCATTGCCCCTGGATGGACTGTCAGCATCTTCTGCCTGTTGATGACTACTAACATCATACCACACAGACCAGTTTGCTTCACCAGGTCAAATGTGCACTAATTTTACATTTCCTTGGATTATGCGGTTATCTTGATCTGACAGGTATTTGGCTTAAATATTTATTCGAGTGAAAGGATTTTATTGTAGGGTGGACGGTGACAAAAACACGTGGGGTAAACGGGCTGAGGCTGCACGAGTTCTTTAAAGTTTCACAAGAGTTTGCTTTTGATGTTGCCTTTTCATAATGTTATTTGTAAAGCAAATTCAAGCAACACAAGTTTCCTTCTACGCTTATAAAATTGTGGAAAAAAAATACACATAAAACATCTCTTTTATTTTTCTTACATTTTTTGACAAAAAACACACAAAGTGAAGCGCGTTCTTTGTGTTTTTTCCGCAGCGTAATTGTTCTCGAGATGGTGATTCTTGCAAGCTGTGATGCACTTGTTTATTCATTCTGGTTCTAGTGTATGTTGCATACAGTACTCATGGGGATACATCTTTTGGGAGAGTCGGTTATTTTTGATGATGCATTTTGCAAATCCCTCTTGATTCTGACCGCAGTTAATTTTTATTTTTAACTTTTCAGCTCAAGACTTTGTGAGAACCATCAACATGTTTTATTTCTATTTCAATAAGGCAACAAGCAGTTTTAACCACGATTTTGTTGCCGTCTATACGGATGTGGAGCTAACTGGCACTGCTGCATCAGTACTGTTTAGGTTGATAAAAATAATAGTACTCTGTGGTAAGTACTGTGATGTGGCCTAACATGAAGATTTCAAGTGGCTGATACTGTAAAATATTTAAATTGTGAAGTGCTTCTTTCTTCAAGCAAATTTAAGGCAACCCAGAGTGCTTTGATCAGTATACTTTTATGATGGGATGACTGAAATTATGAGGCCACTTTGTCTTGTAATGCAACCTTATCAATACCTTTCATCAAATGCTTTATGTCTTATTGTTTTTTTTTTTAAATAATCTTAAGATATTCTGTATTTCATTTTTCTTCTTCTGAACCCCAAACTGTTGTATGCACTGTCACGTTATGCCCTTTTGTCCTCTGTTTCTAAAAATAATACATCTCTCCACAGAAAGCGTAATAGAGGTGATCAAAAATAATTTTGAGCTCAAAGACGCCTCTGTGTTTGTATAAGCAAACCAGATCTTGCGTTGTGTGAAGAGTCAAAAGGTAACAACCTAAACAGCGGATTTCTCTGCTTCCAGCGTGTAACCGCTTCTTCATATATTCTGACCAAGCCATGACTATTTACCATAAACATTCAACCTTGCCACACCCTTCCCCCAAGTAATCACAACTGATTAGACCTCGACTTCTCAGTTTGCCACTTGTCTGCCGCCATCTTTACTTTTGCACTCTCTGCCTAGCAACAAGCGTGGGCGCCATTTTGGACAGAGTATACAGGGTATACCTAATTTTAATGTATATAAATCTATTTCACCTTGGGACCTGGTAAATTACTATTCTGCCCCCCTGGGCTGCTGTTGTACCATGCTCGGGTTAAACCCCGCTGTGTATCAGGGGGTGGTCTTTGGTTTTATGCATCATCATAACCGCATATGGCATCTAGCACAACTTACACTGTTTAGCTCCCGTACGTTTCCAAGTGCGGCTTTGGCACTCAGCCTTGACTGAAGAGTCACGAGAGGCTGTGTCAACGTCTATTCTGACTGACCAAATGTGTTTTTAATTGGACTACTGGCCTTTTCCCTCCTTCCTAGGTCAAGCCAGTGGTTCTTGTGCTTCTCAACTTGGTGTCTGTGCCCTTTCCCTTCCCTTCCCCTTTTATTTTTCTTTGCCAGACCCTCTTGTTTCTCTGCCTCATCTATCTCTATCCCTGCAGCTCCTGGCCATCTTCACCCTCTATGGCTTCTTCATGATGGCACCCTAATCTCTGCCAGTGTGGTTCCATGGTAAGTAGGTATCCTCTGCTAGATTCTCCCCCTGACATGCGTGGAACTTGACTCAAGTATCTGCTTTTTCTTTACATTGCCCCACTCTCCGTGGAAAATTGCAGCACCACATGGAAAACCGAATGCAGCTGCACTGACTGCTGATTTATTTTTCTTTCACTTGCCCTCTCCAGCTAAAGAATGGCTGCTGCAGAGGGGTGATGTCAACACTATGTAATGAGAGCAATTATATATATATAAAAAAGAGCAAAAGTTAACTCTGAAGTAAAATATTAGACAATATACTGTACAGCTATTTAAAAGGAAGATTGAATATTATTGAAATTTACGGGACATTTATTACTACCTGAGAACATTGTTAAGGCAATCTGTTTCCTGTCTAAGGTTGTGCTAATTTGACAGGTTGACTATTAATAAGCTCATAAAACACAGAAGCTGGGGCTGTTATAGAAGATAATGCAGTCGTTACACTTATATGCACGTTTCCTGTGATTACAAGCCATAAAATGGCGACTAGCAATGCCGAATCCCAGTGCTGTGCTCTTATGATTTAACCAAACTGATCCTTTAGTTTTCTGTCTCATCTTCATCAGCACAGTAGTTTTCTGATTTCAGTGGTGCCAACCCCCTGTGTAGTCCAGCTTGTACCAGGTCTTATTAAACTAGGCTCCTGTCACTCTTCCCTATGGGCGCTGCACTGTCAACTTAATCCCAAGTCCCCGAAATACTCAGCTCGCTGACTGTTGTTGGAGAATTTAGGAGAAATTGGTGTCACTAACTAGAGCATCGCTGAATAGCCAATATACAGCAGTATAGAGAGAAAGGTCCCGCCTATCCTTATATCTGATGCATATTTGTCTTTTGATGCATTGCAATTTACCCCTGTGGATGGTTCTTAAAAGATGCCTTTTTTTTTTCTTTTTTCATTTATTATCTATGCCTTACATAACTGAAATTTTGACAGTTTTTGATGAGCCAGTTTTTGAGATTTCATGGTCTCTGGGTAAGCTGGTAAGCTCAGGAGGTAATCATATGACTGACAATGATCATCTCACATGGAGAATAAACAACAACCTAAAAGCAAAAGTTCTTTTTTTTCCCAGTTATGGCCTGCAGCACTTGTTGGCCTGTCGCAGTGCAAAAGGAAAATAAATAATATTTTAAAAGTCCACATATCTCAAAATTCATGCTTTCAAGGTTTTTTTTTGGTTAGAGTAGGTTGTGTGGGGTGAGCCGACCTTTGAAGATCTTTCAACTTCTGCAAGCTCCAGGCCTATGAGATGCACTGCCATCCTTTTAAGGGAATGACCATAACTTTGGTCCCCTTGCTTCTAATCCCTCCTCCATACCCTTGTCATCACAGATCAACCAGTCTGAGCCTTAATGTCCTCCACTTGCTGGCAAGGGCATCTGGGTGATTTCATGTATGCGTGGAGTCGTACGAATATGCTTCAATGTGTACTTGGACCAAAAATTAACGCCTCTATCGTTATCTGTCTTTCTGAAGAGTATGTGATCTTTGACATACATCTTAGAGCTCCTGCATAATGATCTAGGTTTTACAGAATGCATTTGAAGCATTCGTTAGAAAACGACTTTGATTTTGACTCCTAAAGAGCACGTTGCCTTAGATTTTACAAAAAACAATGCAAAGAGATCCTAAATGGCTGTTGTCTTTGCTGTCTCTCAAAACTGTCACCTTTCATTAGAAACAGTTCAGTTCTGTCGTGAGATGCAGACTTTTTGTTGCGATTTCTCAAATCGCTGTTGTTTGAGGTTGAACTTAAAAAAGAAATTACATTGATCACGGTCCAGGGTGTTTCAAAGTGGTGAGTAATCGTCAGTGTTTAATTTTATCTGTTGCAGTATGCATTGCAAGGCGGCCGCATGATCAAGCCTGTGAACTCTACATCTGAAGGAAGGATTCTGTTTCTGATCATATCCCTATTGAAGTCCATCCATTCGCCGAACATGGATGTGTTGACGCACTCTCGCTTGCGCTCGCTGGTATGTGGCAGTTAAATTTCTATGTACTGGACACGATTCTGTGTGTATTTCCCAACCAATATATAGTGTTTGTAGCAACGGTGGGAGCCGATTTTAGAAAGATGTAAGCCGCAGTCTCGCTCTCAACCTTCAGCCTTACAGGTTCACTCCAGGGCCTAACTCTGCAACGATGGTCGTGAGGCGATGGGGAAAAGGGAGGCCCACACACACCACCTAGGAAATCCCCTTGGGGTTTTTCAATTGCAGTTAGACCAAGATTTGAACTGTGATGATATGTTATATTAAGGGTGTGACATTAATGGAGAGGACAGATGTGAATTGATGGGGTGGTGACTCTAAACTGTATGATACATACGAAACAATGTCCTGGCACTGAGGCGACGAGAAGCAACCTGTTGTTGAAACCAAAGTTTCATTTGATGAATGCATATAGTTTATTATGGGCCACATGCTAAAGAGAGCACAGGGGCACGAGAGAGTGTAATTAGTGACTAGTGAAGCTTTGAGGAGGCAAAGTCATGTATTTAAGGGCAAAAGGAATGCGATGGACTGTTTTGATCTTTTTGATCATCAATAAGGAAGCCTGGCCTTCTATTAGATGTATACTATGATATGGTAATTCGATATACGTGTGAAGGCGCATGCATGCGTACGGTACCTGTGTGTAAGCACATTAAATGTCAAAAACAGCAGCAGTAATTTTGTCCCATGATCAGCGCTATGCCAGCTTCACAGCTGTGACTTAAACCTGTGAAGTTTGCACCTTTTCACAGCTGACTTTCAAAAAGAACAAGGAAGAACTGATGGTATTTATTTCAGTCCACAGGGAATAATCCTAGTTTTAAGATACCGAAAGTGACGAGGGATCAAAACTCCGTCTCCTATGCAACAGGAGTGTGTGTCATGTTTTTCCGTTCGGTCCTGTGTTAGAGTGGGATGTGGCTGAGGTAATTAGCAGTTTTCCTCAGCTCAATTCCAGCACCTTATACTATCTGTTTGCTTGCTGCTCGGAATTGCATAGCATCGCTTTCTGTTGTGTCACTGACAGAATTATGCAATCTCTATAAATACATTTCAGAAAAACTAATCTGCAACAAAAAGGAAAATATTCATATGGAAATGCTATGCCTTCACTATAACAAATACAAAATCCCCACCGCTTTGACATGCATCAGGCCAGTAATACCCAAACAAAAGTTAAGTGTGTAGCAGAAGAGAGACGCGAGAGGGTGTGTTTACTGTAGAAACAGTGACATTTGTCTTTGAAACTGTACACTTTTTGACTTTTAACACCAAACAATCCACTGTAAATGAATCAGCCATTGACTGGTAATATCACCACCTGATCAAAACATCATTAGCTATGCTCTGTACCTGAGCCTGATTCAAAATATCCCACAAAGGGGCCCATGAATTATTGCAGGGAACCAAAGGAATAGAGAAAAAAAACCCAGCCGCCACTCATATCACGGAGCTGCACTGTAAGTACCTTTTTTTCTGCCTGTGTTTAAAAATGGTGTGTATTTTATTTTGTTCATCAACATATTCTGAACCAGAAACTTTAAAAACAGTGCAAACAGATTAGAAGTCAGTTAATTAAGTTGATATAATTTGTAACGTGAACAAGATATCAATGAAAAATGGCTGACATGTTTTGTTTGTCTGCATATAAATTTATGACCCAGGATAAGGTGAGATACCAATATTATCATAATATCAATTTATTCCTCTATTAATTTTAAAGAAAGCCAGATTATAGATTTGTGTGTGTGTGTGTGTGTGCGTGCGTGCGTGTGTGCGCGCGTGCGTGCGTGTGTGTGTGTGCGCGCGTGCGTGTGTGTGTGTGTGTGTGTGGACCTAGGCCACAGCAGCATGGAGGACTGAAGTCCCCGTGTATTCTAGCTCAGAGATCACAGAACTTATGAAAGACTGCTCTTTGATCATTTCCATTTCTAAAATTATTTGCTTTGAACATTTCAAGTCACTTGTGCTTTTATTTATGGAGCCTGTAGACAATCAAGGAGTTGAAAATAATTAGGCTCACGCGCACACGAGTGTGGACACATATTCCCTTTCAATCAGTTAAAACCAGCTCTGTTAATTAAAGTTCTAAGCTGTGACTCTGCCCAAATAATTTCCTTGTAAGCTACTGCATTCCTCAGATCTGTTGTCAGTAGTGCATATTTTTTTTTGCTTGTTCCTTTCTATTTTTTTTCCTCACAGAAATCCCACTGACCCATATAGTTGATCTCATTCTTGAAGCATATAATATAGATTCCAAGTTAAGAGAATAGCGCCTCTATTATTAGTCCCATTTGAGGCGCACAGTCTCGGTCTAGGTGCTGCTGTGTGTTTCTGAATTCCCTGAGTGAAGGCATTACCATCTCATTTGGCTGAGGGTGAGATTACCTCATACAATCGAGCTGTTTTATCATAGAACATCTAGAGGAGCTGAGCTGTAGCTGCTGACTGTTTATTCAGGCAGCTGAGCGAAGAGACATTCCAGACACATTTCACAAATATCACACATGACAACTTGTGATGCCACCTTCCTGATGTTTCCCATGAAAGGTCTCGCACTAACAACAACATCCTATTGATCCCCAGCACCATTTTAACAACCTCCTCTCACCTTCTCACACATATACACCTGAGTGGGTATGGGTTGAAAATGTTAGCGGTTAGCGGTAACTTTGCCAACACGTCCTTTTGGTGTGGTCATCAATTAAGCCCAGTCATTGTGGGAGTGGCCCAAAGAGGAGTCCTGGGCAGGGAGAGAGTGATAAAAATCAGAGGTGTAAATATCATCTCATTCTTGCGGTGCAGGAATTAATATGCATTACATTACATTTTTGTCCTTATTAAAAGGATGAGAAATCAAAACAAGAAATAAACTTCTTGGATTAAAATTCTGCTTTTAATTGGATAGATGAAAGGAGCAATTAGTTGCAGTTGAGTTAAGTTCTTTTTTTTTTTCTCCAAGTCAGCTCCTCATAATTTATTAGAAAAAGGGGGGAATGGTAATAATGCATTCAGCCATTTCCTTCATATTTATACAATTGCAGTTCATGCAACGATTCGGCAGTCAAATATCATTATGATTTTTATTATCTTCTGTTTATTGGTGTTGTTTGAGGTCATAGTTTTTTTCTACTATCATATACATGACACCTGTCTGGTCTAGTCAGCAAAACCAAAATGAACATATTAGGCATGAGAGTGCATTAAAGAAAACATTTTTGTAAAGGTCATTTTTCCTGTTGTTGTTATCTATATAATGATAGCACAGCAGTTGGACCTACAGGTAAGATTCCAGTTCATTAGGTACAGTTTGCGAAAAGTTGATCTACTTAGCATTTAGACAGAACAGAAACCTGACATAAACCGTGAGACACTCACTAAAACATAATGCAATAGAACGAAGTGGCTCGAGTGCTACGCGTGCATTATACTGAGCGGCTTTCCAAATATTTATCTATTTAAATAAGGTGGAACAAAAATGCACTTTTCAGTGTAATGAAATACAGCTCAACTGCACATAAAAAAAGAAAACATTATCATCACAGCACTGAAGTACAGCCTCCCTGACGCTAGATTTAATTTCAAGGCTTTTGCATTAGACTATGTAAATACTTAAGACTATATTTCACCCCAGTGTAAACTCCCAACTAAGTAGGCCAATGCATTGTTTGAGTTTATATTCTTCCTCTGAAAAAAAACAAACCACAGGTTAATGAGAAGTTCTCATTTCCTGAAGATCTCAGGAGAGATAAACGCCCACCACTTTTTAGTTCCTGTCTGTTTATTTCGTCGGCGTTGGCTCCACATTTAAAGGCATGAGACACTCTTTCTGTAGGTATACAGTTTCAACAGAGTGATGCGGCTGATGTTGTAAGGATATGTTTCCTGTTGTGGAAAATGGGTGAGATGACTGGTAGTGTCGTTCCGTTATTGCACCGACCTTACTCATCAATCAGAAATCAAAGCTTTGACAGTTGCCAACATTAAAGGGCTGCTGCTGGGACGTCTTGTGCCAAGAGGCTTCTTTCTGCTGAGCATATTAATACACTGTAGGTCATGAGCAGGCTCATCTGCTGATCATGTAGGGGAAGATGGGTACTCTTGAACCACACCAGGCACAGATTCAGCCAATATTCTTTTCGGAATATAAAGTTATCCGCTCTCCAGTGTACTTGTTGGCTCCTGAAGTGACTGAAGTAGTATGACACAGTTTTCAAATTGCCCCGGAATTTAAAGTAGAATTTATGAAAAGTAAAACGCAAAACCTGAGTTTTACGGAAGATCCATTGCGTCGAAAATAAATACAATTTCATCATCAAATCTGTTTGTACAAATAAATTATGTGGCCCAAGAGTAAGAGCTGTACTTATTGTTAGTATATTCATAGTTGCATGTTCTGGAAAGGCCTTCAGACGTATTTTTATTTCAGGCTACTTGACATAAAAAACTGAAAATATAACTAAAGTAACTAAAATGTAACAGCTTCCAGTTTCAGACCCTGTGAATAAAGAAGTCTTCATCCCCACTCCACACATCTGCACTTAGGTGGTGTCACTATGTTTTTTTTTTCTTGCCGCTTTTCAGATTTGCATTCGGGCAACATTTCTGTTTATCTGGAAAACCAAACAAACTTCAGCTGAGCCTTTTTAGAATTCAAATAGTGTCTTTAACATCTCAAGGAAGTCAGCATCAACAATCAGACAAACTACTGTAACTCTTTGATCTGTTTCTTCAGCCACACATTGATAATCACATTAAGGCGCGTGTAATTTGTGCCCACCTTTGTTTAATTATTACCTATAATTAACTTTTTTTTTTGGCTTACTGTTGAGTAGTTGCTCATAATTTTTCATGTTAGCCCAGTTTTGACATCAGATGTAAAAATGTTAAACCTGAGATTGTAGCAGAAATCTGACACATTTTTAAAAATTTACTGAAACATTACCGCTTGTACAGTGAGCCTGCCTGTCACGAGGCAAGCAGAAAAAAAGCAAAAGCCATTCATCCTTCTGAAAATGCAAGCGCAAGTTCTGCTGCTCACTGCTGCTTCACAACATCACCACTGACTCGTGCTGTTTTGCAAGGGGCGGTGTTTCTCAAAATTGAGATGGATGGATAACAAAAAAATATGTGCAACATAACATGCATGTTTCATGATGTCAGTGACGAGACATTCGGAGTTGGCACCATGTCTCCTGCAATGCAGTTTATGCCTTTACTGGAGTATCTTAATTCCTGTGCAGAGACTGTGATTTAGTCTTTTTTGTGTGTACCGGGACATGTTTATGGGCTAATAGGCCTTTGTTAGTAGTACTCTATTTATTTAATACAATTGTAGTGTGAACAGAAGGAATAATAAACAGGCTGACTAAACATACGATTCTTCTTTTGGGCTGAGAAAACCCTGTGTAAGGACACAAAAGGGGGACGTTTCCACAGCGGAAAGTAAATTCTTTTGAAGTGGAACTAATCATCTGAGGGATGGTTTTCGTTGTCCTAACAACGCAGCTGAATTGGAATGAGCCTTCTTTTTTGTGGAAGATATGTTTTCTTTTTTTCATTCAGAACTGATGATGATAGCAGTTTCACGCCCTGTCCACCCACATTGTCCGTCCAAACTTCTTTGCAGATAAGTCTTTACTTGGAGACGCCGAACACACGGCGGGTGACTCTTGGACTGTGACGTCAGCTTCACTCCTGTGTCTCCCGGTCTTTCTCTTTTTAAATACCATTAGAATGAAAGGGGAATCTCACAGCAAATCCTTGCCACTAACAATTCTTTCATAGCGTGAATGGAAATGCTTTCCTAGGATGAAACTGTGCAGTTTTTTTGAAGTTAGGGCTGCTTTTAACGAAAATAAATGTACATTTTAATTTAAAAATATGAAGTTAAAGAGAATAAAAATTATTTCTATTTAAATTGCTCTTATAGGTTTTATGGGATTGAAGGTTCTTTTTGTTTAAGGTGAGAAAATTCAATTAAAGATCTTGACTGAGAAGTTTCTGCTTTGCTTGGATGCATGTGGATTTCTCTGTGTTCATTATTTTTAAAGTTAAAATGAATATTTGGATTATTATGTTGTGGTTTCTTTTTATTAATTAAACTTGGTTTAAGGTCAAATGACAGTTTCGCTGTATCATTAAAAAAAGAAAGAAAAACGAGCAGAGAAAATTAAATCAATGATCTGATACAGGTCTTCAACAAGAGCAAATGGAGTTTCTCTTGAAGAAGTCTTTGCCAGACATTCATAATAAATACTGTGAACTGTTCTTCCTGTGCTTGTTCATGCTACTCGTTGCTTTAATTAGCAAAAGGTTGCATCAAAGTGAGCATAAGCGACTGTTCTTACTAAAGATAACACATCATTTACAAACTAAATAAGCAATTACTGACTGGAATGATGAGATCTGGCAGTGATTCACTGTGACATATCTTTTGTGTAATGCTGGATGGGCTGGAGCTGTGTGCTCCAGCTTGTGTCCAGTGTCTCCTCATTTGCCTTCCAGGAATTGAAAAAGGTAAATTTGGCCTTCTGACCTCAGACTGAGAGAATTATAAATCTTTTTCTTCACACAAGCTGGATTGCTTTGCCTCTCCTGAGTTATAAACTACTGGCCTTTCTGTCAGCCATCCAGCCGTTTTATTGTCTCAGTAGGGGTAGAGGGTTCAGGCAGTAGTCATCGACCGAAACAGAGGTGAACTGTTTGGGGAAGCGTCTTGGTGCTGTGCTAACTTATCAGTCAGACCTGTCGAGTTTGAAAGGGAGAAACACA
>VOQJ01005230.1:4489-16023 GCA_015052665.1 Apistogramma diplotaenia
GGGGGGGGGGCGGGGACCCCAAATGGAGGGTTTTTTTTTTTTTTTTTTTTTAGCAGAATGCAGAGTGGGAGCATGACTCCCTGTACCATCGTGACCACTGGAGGCCCAGTGTGTTTATGTCAGCAATGAGGCACAGCACGGAGCAGGCTTTATGGAGGCACACCAATTTGTGAACTGAGATATCGGACACGGGGGCCTTTGGCTCAAACAGATGAACAGGGAGAACAACACGGGAGTGAGTCGGGAGACCTACGGCACCACCCGTCTACATCTAATCCTACTGCTACTACTGCGACAACTCAAAATGGAAAGCAAAAAAAAACACCCCAACTCATTTCATGAGAAATACACTGACAGAAAGAAACGGACATGTAGAAATACCAAGACACATCAGTGTGACAAAAAAAGAGAAATTGAAGGGGCAGAGGAGGAAATGCTGGTCGTCTGATTTTGGGATTTAAATTTTATTTTTGTGGGGTGGGCGTTCTTACCAAGATAGAACTGTTAATGCTGGAGTGGCCATTGGCAGGGGACTGTCTGGAAGTGGTGGGGGACTCATTCTGAAATAAGACACACAGGTCAGCAGCGCACAGTCAACACACACGCTCGTGCAGACACACACACACACACACTTCTGGGCAGTGACTGTAGGAAATGGAGAGGGTGTGTTTGCAGAACACAATAGAGACCCACCACAGAGTTGACGTAATGAAATGCGTCAACAAGACCTGGGAGACAGCAGCACCAGCAGACCTCTAGAATGCACATCCTTACACGACCACAGGGGGGCGCTAGGCTGACACGAGGCGCTAATCTGAGCAGCATGAGGTCATCGCTAACAGACTGAGCGCTCTAAGTGCAGACTTTACGTCTCAGCGCTCAGAGCAGCAGGTGTGCGCCTGAGGACCGAAAGAGCTGAAGTCACTGTTCCATTTCTCTCTTCGTGAAACAGTTAATGACTTTTTCTCAAACAGGGCTCCAATATAACGCTATCGCAGTTTTTACTGTGAAGGCCAACTGCAAAGAGAGGAGAGGACAACTGAAATATGAAATCTGTGCAGAGAAAACTCAATTATAAGCAGAGATAAATGACTAAAATGAGCCGCCGAGCAAACATTTCAGTGTGTAATGTGAGCAGTTACAGACGCTGTTTGTTCTTTCCTAAAAATGACCTGGATCAAAGCGGGCCTGTGGTTTGTGTGCAAGACCTTTCAAAATAAAGCCCCTCTTTCACAGTGGAGTTTTAGTTAAAAACCACCACACTAACCATGCCATTCTAATGTTAGACCGTTGCGCTGGTTTCAACCTGTCCTAAAATAATCTAATTACACGTATGCGCTTACATGGCCGGATGCCACACTGCGTGTATAATTGCCTTTTGTTCCTTTTAGATCTGCTGGCTTAGCCGTTCTGGCTGGTCCAAAGTACTGGTGCCTCAGCTTTTACAACTTCCTTCTTTCAGTTTTAGTATGCTGATACTGCAATTGTCTGAATTACTGGTCTCTACTTATGGCACCCTTTATCTTATTTGGACTTCCTCTCCTCAGGAAAGCTCTTTAAAAATAATATAATATGATGCTGCAACAAAAACAAAAAAAGCAAAATAGAACTGCGTCAGTCACTGAGAGACATCTGAGCTTTTACTCAGAAACTTTAATACGGCACACTTACTGTACATTTATTTATCTCAAAATGAACATGTCCTCCATTTATCCACTGAATTTGGTACCAGCCCTTTACACAGGCCTTTTTTACGTGCGCATCAGCGCTCCAAAATAGTATCCACGGTGTCCAGGACAATGTTTAATTTTGCTTGAATGCATCAATCCTTAAAGTTTGGCTCATTTATTGTATTAAAAAAAACAACATCTGCTGGGTTAGCCCTCGTAGCTGTTCCAAAGCACTACAAGGAGCAAAAAAAAAGCTTTGTGTTTACTGGCTTCGCCTCAGTTTTAGTATGCTGGCATTGTTTATGTAGCTCAACCTCTGGCTTCCACTTTTAGTACCCAATATCTTGCTCTCACTGGAAGGACAATATATCTGATTTAACTTAGTTTTTAAAAAAAATAGAAATGTTTTGAAATTCTTTCATGATTCTCTGTCTTATGCACACCAGACTCTCATATGTAGTAAGATGGATGGAAGAAGATGGATTTTTAGCTGTTAAAGATACATTAAACTGCTCCAGTGAAGGTGACGTCTCCACCTGTACACAGCATCTCCACATCAGTAAAAGCTGTCCTTCTGAAACATCTCAAGCAAACAGTCAGATGGAGCAGCAAGTAAGCTGGTGATCGGAATGACACCAGGGGGTTTACCCTTACGCTGTCCACCTCTGTACCGTTTGCTTGTGTGTGCAGGTGTAGTGGTTGGTCTGTGTGCAGGAGCAGGGTGGGATCACACAGAGAGGTGTGGCTCATTCCCGGAGCAGAGGAGGGAGGAGGGAGTTCCGGTATCTTGGTTGTGAAATTGGTGTGCTGATTATCTGGCCCAGCCCCAGCGAAACACAGCAAAACACACGCACAGCACACTCCATACACACAATTTACTCAGGTTACACACACACGCACGCACTCAGTAATCAGGCAAGCAGTTAGTAACTAGATCAGGGGCTCACAATCAGTAATAACGAGGAGGAGGAGGAGGAGGAGGAGGAGGAGGCGTTACCTCACAGGATGAGCCCTGCGTCCGGTAGCTTGGTACTATTTTGAAAGTGATGCTGCCTCGCATCTCTCTCTGCAGACACACACACACACACACACACGGAGAAAAATTGTGGGTTTTGTCTTATCTTCACTTGGGAATCTTACATTTTGCTGCTGTGCACAGATACAGTCAAACATGTATTATCATAATCATCACCACAAGCATAAGCGCACATGACATGTACATGTAGCTGAGCAGCATCAGCAATGCTCTGTTTGTATGGCTGCACTAAATGGCTCCCCCCCAAGGCTGAAAAGGGAAGCCGCTGCAGTTCTTGGAGCAGCCACTGAAGTAAAGATTCCCATGTTAAAATACTGAAATTAACAGTATTAAATAGCATGTTTAAAGCCCAGTGTACACACACACATAGATGGATAATTATATCACGTTTTTGGATTTTGTGAAGGCTTAAAATTAGAAACATGGGTCCTTTGATTAATCGGCGCACAGATTAACCACAGCAGCCAATAACTGCTAGGCCTTAAATCCACTGTGTTTGTGATGTTTCTGCCTCTCGTCCAAATATGGTCGGGTATGGCACCAAAAAAACAACAACAAATAAACAAACAAAAAAACCCACAAAAAACCTCACCAGCATCTTCTGCAGCTGCTCTACAGTCTGGTTGGCCACACTGATGCCGTTGATTTCCCTGATCTCATCACCAACGTGCAATGTTCCTGAAAGCAAGCAGGAAGAAAAGCAAGAGAGAAATAAGCAGAAGGACAAATGTTATAAAACATTTTTTATCATTATAGAGTCATGCTTCATTTCATTTATCTGTTTTTCCTGATGCAAACATTCTAGAGACCCTTTGGTTGGCTGTTCAGCTGCCATGGTGTCGCTTCCTTAGTGAAGATGAAGGAGGACTTTCTGCTTTTACTCACTGTTAATTTAAAAAGAACTAAAACCTACTAATTCCCAAAGATTTAAAGTAATAAAAGCAAAAATGTTGCTGAATCAGGCCGAGGAATTGAAATACCATACTAGAGCAGCACAAACAAAACTATGCAGAACATACGCGGCAAATGAGTCAAAGTCTTGTAGGAAGTCATTGACAGAATTTGTATGTTTGCTCACTTGCAAGTCTTTAATTTCTATGGTAGTTTCATTTTAACAGAGACAGAATATCAACCAAGATCCAGAAAAAACACATTACATAAAAGTTATAAATCGTTTTGCATGTCATTGAATGAAATAAGTATTTGAGCCCCAACAGCCCTCCCACAGATTGGTTATGTGCCATTACAATCAATTCCCTTCTAACCTCTCCACCATCACGGGCAAAGAGCTGTCAAAGGACATCGTGGACAAGAAAGTAGACCTGCACAAGGCTGGAATGGGCCACAAGACCATTAACAAGAAGCTCAGTGAGAAGGTGACAGCTGTTGGTCCAATTATTCAGAGATGGAAAGAAATCTAAAATGACCAGCAGCCCCACAGTCAAGCACAGAGGTGGAAACATCATGCTTTGGGGCTGTTTTTCTGCTAAGGGGGTAGGACGACTTCACTGCATCGAGGGGCTAGCCTAAAATATTACTGGATGATCAAATACTTTATTTCACTCAATAGCATGCAGATCAATTTATAATTTATAAAAGTTTATCAATTTTTCCTGGATTTTGGTTGATATTCTGCCTCTCTCCATTAAAATGAAACTACCATACCACCAACTACCATAATTATTTCCCCCACCATACATAACGCCACTTACTAAAGTTGGTCAGACAGAAAAGTGTACCTTGTCTGTGGATCATCCCCCCGTGCATTATCCGTGCGACAATGCAGTGATTTGAGTCGTTCATCTTCAATGTGATACCCTGCAATGAATGAACACAGCACAAATCTTAAAATGTTACTGATACTATGTAAAAAGCATGAAACTTGAGCTCAGCACTGCACAATGCGGCAAAGGGCATACCATGGGTTCATCTGTGTTCTTCTGGAACTGGACCAGACGGACTCTGGTGACGTTCTCCAGGTCCATGTCTCCGTTGGCACTCTCTGGGGAGTCTCCGTTCAGGAAGGGTGAGGTGGGTGGAGGCGTCACCCGCAGAGCCTCGTCGCTGTAAACCTCGTGGGCCACCACGTCGTGGGCCTGCAACAAGGCCTGCGGTCGCGCACACAGAGTGAGAGCAAGGCTAAACAGTATTTAAGAATGACTATATGGCTTTAAATGCCCCATAAAGAATGAAAAAACTGATCAAAAAAAATGAAAAAATAGACTAGTTTTAGGGTTCTCGCTGTCTCATCAAAACAGCAGATTTACTCCACAGAATACTTCACTCTATTTGGCAAGGGCACATTTCTTGTGCCTTTAGGCGTAAACTTCTGGCTTCTGGCACCACCAGAAGCAAATGTTTTACGCTTTTTGCTTCTGGTGGTACCAGCGATATAAATATCGGTGCTTCTTCCAAACTGAAAGAGAGGATGAGATAAGGTGCAGGCAAGGCCAGAGGACATGGAGGAAAAGTTTTCCCCTGTTGCCGCAGCAGCAGAAGACTCAGGATGTGAGTGCCCTGCCTTATCTACAAGCTCGGGCTGGTGGGAAAAAAAACCCTCTTAGAGTTTTATCACAAGAAACCATTTAGAAAAACAACTGATTGCAAGGCACGACTGTGTGATTCCAGCAGCGTAGAATTAGTCTCACCACACACGTTGGCGTATGCAAAGAATTTGTCTGTATGCATTAATTGTATGTATGTATTAATCAATTCGTTTTAGAAGCCAGTTTATGCACCTGACTAGAAGAGTGACTCTTAAATGTGTTAATTTCACTCTGAAATAATTAGAAAATGGGACAATTATCAGGTGGTCCTTCTCTAAGTGAATTCAGTGAGCAGAGATGTTTACACACAGACCTTGAAAACCAAATTACGAGGCTCTGGAGAAACTGTACAGTCTGAACTGTACACAGCTGAGAACCAGAGCAAATAAACTCTAAGCACTTCCATAATCATTCACCCATCCAAATCATTGAATTCAGGTGTTCCAGTAACTTCCATGGCCACAGGTGTATCAAACAAAGCACCTATGCATGCAGACTGCTTCTACATACATTTGTGAAAGAATAGGTTGCTTTAAGGAGCTCAGTGAATTCCAGCGTGGTACCGTGATAGGATGATACCTGTGCAACAAGTCCAATTGTGAAATTTCCTCACTGCTAGATATTCAAGTCAACCGTTAGAGGGATTATAACAAAGTGGAAGTGACTGGGAATGACAGCAACTCAGCCAATGAAGTGGTAGGCCATGTAAAATCACAGAGTGGGGTCAGTGGAAACTGACACTCATAGTGCACAGACTTTCTACAGAGTCAATCTCTACAGACCTCCAAACTTCATGTGGCCTTCAGATTAGCTCAAGAACAGTGTGTAAAGAGCTTCATGTAATGGGTTTCCATGGTCGAGCAGCTGCATCCAAGCTTCACATCACCAAGCGTCAGATGCAGTGGGGTAAAGCACGCCCCAACTGGACTCCAGAGCAGTGGAAACATGTTCTCTGGAGTGATACTGTGTATCACGCTTCTCCGTCTAGCAATCTGACAGATGAGTCTGGGTTTGGCGTTACCAGGACATTTGTACTTGGCTGACTGCATTGTGCCAAGTGTAATGTTTGCTGAGGGTTTGCTTCAGGAGTTGGGCTCGACCCCTTAATCCCAGTGAAAGGAACTGTTAATGCTTCAGCATATCAAGAGATTTTGGAGAATTTCATTCTCCCAACTTTGTGGGAACATTTTGGGGATGGCGCCTTCCTGTTCCAACATGGCTGCACACCAGTGCACAAAGCAGGTCCATAAAGACGTGCATGAGGCAGTTTGGTGTGGAAGAACTTGACTGGCCTCTGAGGAGCAGGAGGGGATTTATTTCTTGACTTTGTCTGACTCTGCTCAGCAACACAAAGGTATTCCCCCCTTTTACACAGGTGTCTTTGGTCTGTAGCTCCTGCATCTGTCTGAGCTAAAGCTCTCCAGCTCCGCAAGAAGGGTCTGCTGCTGCCTCACGCCCACAGTGTGTTCGACTCCACTCATCTGACAGGCACAGAGGCTCTTCCCTTGAGTGGCACTTTAGCAAACCCATCTGAACTTCAGAAGACAGCAATCAAACCTCAACAAAGGGGGAAACCTGTCACTGCCTTCTTTCAGTGTCACGCAAACACACACACCCAAGGAAGAAGAGCACATCAGAGAGTGAGAGACATGAAGGCAACGGCAGCCTCTCTAACTCCAGTGTCAAAATGCATAACACACAAAAGATACTTCATGTTCCAAGGCATACAGGAAGGCTGTGCATGTGTGTATGTGCGCGCCTGTGTGTATACACTCTAATGAAGACAGGGTTAAGCGCTCATCTGATGCTTCATGCGACGAGGGTGTAATTGAGTTTGAGAAAGCTTAAACAAAAAGAAAATGTATAAAGACAGTGAGAAAAGGACAGAACTAAGGTTTAAGCTTTTCAAAGTGATTCCCATGTTGGATAAAGAATTAAAAAAAAACAAAAAACCTGTGACATTCAGCGCTGCAGTAAACTTCATAAATGATGTCCTGGGCCGTGGGGTTTCTGGGGATTCTGCCTTGTCAACATCACTCACTTAAAAAAATTCTATTCTGGATTTAACAGGGAGCCAATGAAGAGAAGCCAATATGGGAGAAATATGCTCTCTCTTTCTAGTCCCAGTCATACTCTAGCTGCAGCATTTTGGATCAGCTGAAGGTCTTGCAGGGAGCTTTTCAACAGCCTGACAATAATGAGTTACAATAATCCAGCCTAGAATTTGCTTTTTGACATCACTGTGAGGCAAGCTGTTTCTAATTTTAGAAATACGGCACAAATGCAAGAAAGCAGTGCTACATATCTGTTTGATATGAGCATTGAAGGACACATTCTGGTCATAACGATGCCAAGATTCCTCACAGTGTTATTGGAGGCCAAGGTAACGTCATCCAGAGTTTCAAAAAGATTTTCTGAAAGGAGGCAGCAGCCATGTTGTAAGACTGCTCAACTTTGGCTAAACTTCATTTTCTAGACCTCAAATATCATCTAACCACCTAATGTATAGCGATACACCTCAAAGTAACAGTTTCAGTTCGGCAAAAATAAACAGAATTACATGAGAAAATTAATTCCACTTGTGTACATTAGAGCTAGACGAGTCAAAATCCTGGCACGGCTCCTTGGGCATCGTCTGCATTCACTCACTTGAGCTTGTTGGAATGTGGAACACGTCGGTTTACGCTCTTGTAGCACCATGAAGGAGCCAGGCCTCTGACCCGACACAGCACATCGCATCAAACACGCATTACTAACCTCCGTCCACGCCTGCCCTCCCCTCTCACTTCACAGCCGGGACCCTCTACTCTCATTTGTCGTGATTTCTGATCTTTTTCCTCAACTTTGATCTCCCCATCATTTCGTTTCGACACCATTTTGTGTCAGACCACTGATCAGAGATGGAAATCAGTCGCAGTTATGAGTCAACATGAACAGGAGGAACTCTGGCTGGTCAGATTCTCAGACACTTGTACAACTTTCCACTCCAGCTGAGTTTCCTGATAGATGATTTGATTTTCAAGGCACTTAAATTAAACAAACAACCCGAAATGTGTTCTTGAAGGACCTCCTGCACCTTTTTGTGAGAAACGGACACGAGGACCTAAAGTGTGTGTGTGTGTGTTTGTGTGTGTGTTTGTGGGCTTTTCTTTCTTCCACTCACCATGAAATGTGGCTGGGTTAGTATCCGCCTGAGTTCCTTAGCCTCGTGCTTCTCTGGGTAGCAGGAGATCTCTTCCAGTACCTGAGGAAACACAAACAGAAGAGTTTTATTAAACGCCTGCTTAACTCCTCGTTATGTCCAAGGCACTCATACCAATGTGACCCGATCACCTCAGACGGTGTATGGAGCGCAGACCAACACCACTCACAGTACCTCTCTGACACCTCCTCCTAATGTGAGGCCAACTTTGGACACCACTCAGCAAGTCAAGGAATCTGGTCAAGCTTTGGCTCCTCCTCCTGCCCTGTGGAAGCCACTTGGTTTGATGTCAGCTCCAGTTATGTTGCGCCTGACTGGTGAATGTGGCATTGTAGAGGTGAGGCCTCTACAGGCGGGTGTGTGTGTGTGTGTGTAATGAAACCTGCATCAAGAAGTTTCAATGTACCTCTCAGTTTCAAGCAGCAGTGTTTAGTTCATGAGTGTGCACGCTTCCAGGTACTCATTATCTCTAAACTGTAATAATGACATTTACTTGTTACACTCGAGCTGGCACTTACTGACATCTCAAAGCCATACAGGCTAATACATCAGCAGTCACACATACAGCCGAGTGGGATAAAAATCGCAGCTCCTCTGTAATTTAACGGCCAGTTATGGATTCGATTTTTAACATTTAAGAAAAAAGTTGCACGAATATTTAGCAGCACAAAGCTAAAAACACTGAATCAGCATGGGCATAAATGCCTCGTGAAGATGTCGTCTCCCATGTCCGCTGTGAATAAATGTTAGTTGATGCACATAGAAATTGTGGCTCCATAGTGTCAAAGATCCCTGGTTCGAGACCAGGAGGACATACATGCATCCGCTGCTGTGCAAAAAGAACTATTACATATCACGGACCGCTGTGAGGCAATGAGAAACAACACTGAACACACAAAAACTTGAGGCAAATACACAGGATGTTACATCCCAGGTCCACTGTGAGTAAATTTCTATAGAATCAGATGTTTTCAGGGTTAAATGTGGCCTTTAAAAAGGTGTCCCTTTATGTCTAAGCTGAAAAGTAAAAGTATGGTGTAATGTAATGTGGCAGCTCAGTCCATCTTAGGCCTGAATTAGACTTCTGTGTCGGGTCTCTGCAGAGCCTACGTGCATAACCTACGTAGGTGGGCGACGTCGTTGCCAGCATTAAGCTTGCGCGAGGTGCCTTGTGTGTGGTAATTACCGTTTGGTTGTGTCCCTGTGCTTTGCTTGCGGTTTGGCCGACAGAAACAAACGAGACGCTGGGACTTTTCCCCCTCCTGGGTTCCTCGCTCTTTATTGTGTCACAGCTTTTGTTCGTGTGTGAACACATTTGTCCTTCTAGCTTATGTTTTCACTTCTTTGTTTGATCCCTCACTATGATTATTATTCCTTACTGAGACACTGAGTGTTACTCTTTTACTGGTAAAGCTCTGGGGAAAAGTAGCCAGAAATACCCAGGAGGAATCAACGGTGCTGAACAGGCCAATCACAATCACTGTGAGCAACCTGATGTGCAGTTACATTTCTTGAAAGAACAACATCATCAGGTTATGTCGTAGGCTACTGTGTGGGGTTCAGAGGGGTTTCCAGTACAAAGAAATCTAATTCAGGCCTTATACAGTATGTACATAGTGCAAGTCAGAGACATTTCCTACTGTTTGGTGTCAGATGACAGGCAGAAGGTCGTTTCCATTTCACAATAATTGGTTGAACTGTGTAAAATAAGTTTTCATTTCATGTTAAGATTGTATTTTTAGACCAAGAAAGAAACCTCCAGAGCTGAAATATAAAGACAATACACAAGTGGCAGAAACTGTATGGAGTCCATCTTCACATGCCAAAACTTGTGGCCTTAAAAAGTACATTTACAATCTGGTACAAAATTAAGCTTTAGCCTCTATACACCCCCCCCCCCAAAAAAAAGAGGCCCCCCACTCATGACAACTCTGAGTGGAGTAAATTCATCCACCTGGATAATTGAGTCAGGGTGGTGGTGGGTGTCCCGACAAAGGCACAAGTTTGTGCATCAGCCTCGGTGAGTGAAAGCCTGGCGTTTCATAAGTCTGTTAGTGCTAATTTGCCTGTGTGTGTGTGTGTGTGTGTCTGTCTGTGTATTGCACCCATGCAGTTTGCAAACCAAGCTCGACAGCCTTCAGTGATAACTGAACTCCCCACCTTTTCATCCATATTATGTAACTTCTGTCTCCTGAAAGCTTCCATGGCTGCAGTCAAAGTGATAACACTTAAACTTCAATGCACAGTCAGAACCACTGGGTGACATCACAGAGGAAATGCTCATCTTTTACACTGTCCACTGTTCTGATGTGAGACATGGAGGCATTAAATCTAGTACAGTGTTCACCTTGCTTTTCTATGAGGGTTCAAGCTGCATTACAGAATGTTTTGGCTCAGCATAAGCCCCCATTATTAATATCTTAATTATAAATGTTAGTCTCATGAATTCATTACTGCATGTGCACGGGTATCAGGAGTTGTAATGTATCAATTTCAGTTTGGTAAATAAATGTATTATGGATTATTCATCAAAACACTTTAGTTGTTACTCAATTAAAACTCTGTTCTATATTGTAACACTTCAAAAGCCACGACAGCTACTTTTGTCTTATGCCCAGCTCATACTACAGTGAACACGGCAGTAGTGTGATGAGGTCTTACACATTCCAGATGTTTCAAAGCGCCACTTGCCCCGTCTTGGGAGGAAATCTTAAGTGGAGGAAGACACAGAGAAGGGTTACAAAAGCTGTTGGCTCTCCTCTTCAGAACTCATAGGTAAAGGTTTGAAGGTCAGTAATGACAGAGGTTGGGTTAAGTCACCACTGCTTTTAATCAGTACAAGCTACTGTTTAAACAGGCTGTGAAAGTGAGTAGTTTGTGAGATTAGTGTTAACAGCCAAAGTGGAAACTTCCCTGCCGAGAGAGAACCGTACCAAAAACACACCAGCAAAACTTATTTTAGTTTCATTGATTAGATATGACAGTGTAGAAGGTAAAAAGAAGTGTATTAGTGCAGTCAGTTAGGCGGGGGGGGGGGGGGGGGTTTGAGGGTTGAAAAATTTTCAAAGGGGGCGGGGGGG